>CAWUFW010020617.1:0-145960 GCA_963921515.1 Calotriton arnoldi | reverse complement strand
GCCTCAGTCTGTCTGCGCCTGGGGGAGGGTGTCCGGGGGCGAGGGGCACTCTGCTCCGTGTGGGGGCTTCCTCTTCCCCCTGGATGCTGGAGCAGCTGGATCGGAGGGGAAGAGGCCGAGGTCACTGAGGAAGAGGCGCTGGGTCTTTGGGGTTGCAGGTGAGGCAAGGGAGGGTGTTTTGGAGGGAGAGGCAACTGAGGACTGCGCAGTGCCTGTGGATGCGTGTGTGTGTACCAGGGCCCCATCCCCTGTGAGTCTGGTTTCAGTCCCCTGACTGTGCGTGCGTGTGCGTTTTGTTTGTGGCGTGTGTGTCTCTGTGCTGGACGTGTGTGTGCTGGTGTGTGCCTGTGCCGGTGTGTGTGTGCTTGGGACGGGTAAGGTGCTGGGGAGTGTGGATGGAGCAGAGGCAGGAGGGGTGAGGGACTGTCTGAGGAGGGACACTGCTGCCGTCAGGGAGGAGTCCATGGACCTATTGCCCCTCTGTAGGTCAGACATGCCCGATGAGATGCCCTCCATGAACGACACCAGCTGAGTCAACAGAGCGGTGTGCGCATGGAGGACACTCAGCATGGCTGTCTGCCCTACATGGAGCTGGCGAAGGAGGTACACAGACTCCTCACTCAGGGCAGCAGGGGACACAGGGGCAGGGGGTGCGGTGCCTGGCCCAAAGGAGACACGCTCCCGAACATGGGAGCCTCCACGGACCTGGGGAATGGGAGCCGATGGGAGGGCGGTGGTGGTGCTGGTGGTGGCGGGGACAGCAACACTAGCTGGGGTGTGGTGGCTGCTGACACCCGCCTCCATAAGGGAGTCATCCTCCGAGTTGCTCTGGTCCTCAGCTGAGGTGGATGGTGCTGAGGACTCCTCGGTGTGGCTCCCCTCGCCCTCCGTGCCACTGGGTCCCTCCGACCACTCCTCGGCTGCTGACCCAGTCTGGCTCTCTGGCTCCTCCTGGTCCGTGGAGCTGTCCCCTTCCGTGGCCGTGGATGTATCTGCAAACAATGGGGAAACAGACAGACATCAGTCACCTGCACCAAACGCACACACCACTGTGAGCACAGCACATTACAGAGCAAGCCCTGGCATCATTAGTTGTACATTGCTAAAAGTGCCCTAACTGAACAGGAGAAGCCAATTGTCAGTCTGATGCCAAGCATGGCACTCACATCCCACATGGCCTTGCACCCATCTGTCTGGTGTCTGTTGGATTGCAACACCCCAGTGTGGACACATGCACCAAGTACACAGTAGTTGGACAGTGCAGAGGACACGGTGTGGCATGTGGACATGCACACATCACAGCTCTTGCCACTGAGTCAGTACAGGTTTCCGGATGAAAGGGATGCCCAGAGTCAAATAGGAAATGCATGTGATGCATACCAGCGACAGACACCATGATGCACCCATGTCCTGATAGCCATCGCCACAATGGTGTGCATGTAGCACATGTCACTCCCCTGCAGGATCACCAATAAGTAGACACATGCCATGGCAGAGGCATGACTGCTAAGTCATACATCACTGTCTCAGTGATGTATGACTTGGCAGCCAGACAACAACACTATGCACTGTGTCACAATAGTAGGTCATGGGGAATGCAAGTCCTGGAGCTGCACAAGTGCACATGTACATCCCCCACACAACACATCATCTTAACCCTCATCTGTCCAGGTCATACCTATTGGACATATGGGAGACCTGTGACACTACCCTCTGAACCTGAGCCCCTCACAATCTGCTGTGAATGGGGAACAGCTGCCTGAACTTCACATTCGCATACCCCAGTCTGCACGGGCAGCTGATCAAACACCTATGTGACACACAAGTATCGTCTCCTATGGTCACATCTCCAGGGGCATGCTGAGCCCCTACCAAGAAACACCCCAGCAGTCCTGGCAACTAATCCACAGCACACTGACACAGAGGCAGACACCTGAGGGGTCAAATCACTGCGCACAATGTGTCAGCTGATACACGGGAGTGGGAGTACAGAGTGCATTGCATGGCCTGGAGAAGGCATGACTGTCCTGCTCCACATGAATGAGGGATGAGCCCTGGACAGTGGATAGCTGGCTATGTATGTGTGACACACGTAATCTGCACACTCCTGGGGCCCAAACATTGTTCCCACCCGCTGCATGGGTGTGTGCCACATACCCCATGGACATGTGGTGGCTCAGCACAGCAAGTGGACCGCATATCAAAGCAACACGCAGATTACATGTCCGAACACAGGCGTAGTGTGAACAATGGACCCACCCATGATGCCCACAACAGAGTTAGGGAAACAGATGCTGTCCCCCACCTTTAGTGAAGCAAACTGCAAGGACACAGTCCCAAGTGACACAATTCCCTGAATGTAAGGGCCACACCTGGGTATCAGATGAGCAGTGGGCAGTGCACAATAGAGTGACATGGCTCCTGGACAACATGACTGCTGCACTGTGGCAGTTGAACCAGGCCAGAGGAGGGCACACAGCATGTAATACAGAGTTCACAGTGCAGTCTTTGACTCACCCCCTCCTTGCTGCTGTCTGGCCTTCAGCTGCCCATCCAGGTCTGGAAACACCACCGCCAGGATCTGGAGCATGTGGGGGTCAGGGTCCGTGTTCCGCCCCTCCTGCGAGGAGACGACAGCTTCAGCTGGACCCGTGCAATCCTCCAGGTCCAGCCCCGAAGGTCCTGCCACCTCTTCTGGCAGTTGCGGATCCGGCGCTTGTAGACCCCCACGGACCGGACAGCCCGGACGATGTCCTTCCAGATCTCCTGCTTCCGATGGGCATTAACCTGTCAGGATGACAAAGTGAAAAGGCCATTACTACACATGCAACATATCCGTGCATGACACAGTTGTATATACATGTCTCAATCACAGGGGCACATGATGGACACAGGCAGTGCAAAGCTGCCCATGGACAGTTTGCCAGACGTCACTACATGGTATCATTGCATGGGAAGTAAAACCTTGTTCAAATGCACTGTCACTGCACCATACCTGTCCAGTGCATGTCACTACACACTATGGGGGTGACAACTACTCAGTGAGCCTGCTAGCCAGTGGCGTGCAGACTTTCAGCCTTGCTAGTCAGACAATATGCACATTCAGAAAGGCAGTGCACAGAACACTCATCTGCTCCCCTGGTGTCCCATACAGCTTGCTGTACTGTGGAAGTAGGCTGTCCAGCAGGGCCTGGTTCTCCTCAAGGCTGAAGGCTGGGGCTCTCTCCACAGTACGTGCCATTGCAGGGTCCAGAGGGGCAGAGGCAGCAGCAGTGCAGTGGCAGATGTCGTCCTGGAGCATGTAGTGCAGGCAAGTGAGCTCTCAGGGGAACAGCCAGCAATATATATGTGCTGGAGAGGCAGATACTGTCCCTTGTGTCCAAAGTGATAGGTCCAAGTCGTTTGCATCTTCTGAATCTGGCCAATCCATGGAATAGCAGCACCAAAACACGCCCACAGCATCCTTCAAATCTTCAACTTCATGACATACATGATTTTGCAACATTGTTGTGGGTGACCAACTGATTTTCCAGCAACCGACTCGCTCGAAATTCGAAAACGCGTCCGTTGCCAGGCAAGGCCATTGTCAATGGGTGCGCACCGATCGGTCCATTGCGGTACAACGCGCATAGGGGTACAACGCGAACCTGCACACATTGCATGCAATGGGCCGGCCGGGGCACCGATCGGTCCATTGCAGTTCAACGCGTACAGGGGTACAACGCGTACAGGGGTACAACGCGCACCCAGCACACATTGAATGCAATGGGCCGGCCGGGGGCACCGATCGGTCCATTGCAGTACAACGCGTACAGGGGTACAACGCGTACCCGCACACATTGAATGCAATGGGCCGGCCGGGGCACCGATCGGTCCATTGCAGTACAACGCGTACAGGGGTACAACGCGTACCCGCACACATTGAATGCAATGGGCCGGCCGGGGCACCGATCGGTCCATTGCAGTACAACGCGTACAGGGGTACAACGCGTACCCGCACACATTGAATGCAATGGGCCGGCCGGGGGCACCGATCGGTTTACATTGCAGTACAACGCGTACAGGGGTACAACGCGTACCCGCACACATTGAATGCAATGGGCCGGCCGGGGGCACCGATCGGTCCATTGCAGTACAACGCTGCATAGGGGTACAACGCTGCACCCGCACACATTGATTGCAATGGGCCGGCCGGGGGCACCGATCGGTCCATTGCAGTACAACGCGTACAGGGGTACAACGCTGCACCCGCACATCATTGAATGCAATGGGCCGGCCGGGGGCACCGATCGGTCCATTGCTGTTCAACGCATCACTGTACATGTGACTGGCATATGTCAGCATGCCTGTCTCAGATGGACATATGCCAGCCACAGATAGCTCCCAGGGAGTGAGGGGCACACCTACATCACGACAGCCTGTCCAAACTTTATCATAAGGCATGTAAGGCTGCATTTCCTATTGTGTGTATGTTGGTGTACATGTTGTCCTGTGGGTGTCACCTGTGGGCAGCCACCCCCAGGCTGTGCACGTGTTCATGGGGACAGGATCCTGGGTGTTACGTGTACATGACCACTGTGATGCGCAACTGTTCATATCTGTGCATGTGCCATGGTCACATTTCACGGTGGTGTATGTGTATGTCATGTCACATACCCCGTGAGTCCCATGTGGGACGGTATGTTTGAGCCAGGGTGTCCCAGTGGCACAATTGTGATGGTCCTCCACAGTCTTTGTGCATGTAGTGTTTACAATGTCTCTGATTTCATGTGCACAATGGGAGACAGTCTCCACATCCACGTTGTGTGTGCATGGACTTTGATGTTGTGCGTGTGTGTGTCACAGACGTCCATGTCTGTCCTGCCGTGGCAAGTGGGACCACTACCTGTGGGGGTCATGGTTGTTTTGCTGTGGTGTATACATGATACTCCATGTAATGCCAGTGTCCATGTGGCAATACAGGGTCCCTGGGAATGTACCTGTCGTTGAGCTGTGGTGCCTGAGGCACATCTGTCCTCACATGTCACTGTGGGGGTGATTGTGACATGGCAGCAGGAGATGGGAACTGTGACACGGCCTCATGATATCCAATGGGCCAACCTGGGACTAATTGATGCCACCTGTTGGACCGTGTTGACAGATGTTGGCCATGTATGTAGCATACATGTCCTTACGGAACTGCACACTTCATGTAGTTGTGCCTCATAATGATGTATGTTGGGATATTGAGTGTGTTCAATGCCGCATATGTGGGGTGACTGACAATCTTGCTTACTTCTCCTCTGCACTGCAGGGCTCCTGCTGTCCATCGACCATTCCCAGACCTGGCAACGATGGTGGAACGGGACAGCATCCGACGGTACCGCTTCACCAGGCAGCTGATTGAGGATTTGGCAGTGCAGTTGTCCCCACATTTGCAGCCTGGCCGGCCGTATCCTACAGCGCTGACCCCCAAGGTGAAGGTGATGGCAGCCCTACACTTCTTTGCCACCGGTACCTTCCAACATACTGTGGCGACTGCTGGTGGGATGTCACAGACCATGTTGAGCCGTGTGCTCCGCGATGTTGTGGCGGCAATGTTGCTATTCCTGAACCGGTACATCTATTTCCCTAGACTGCGACGACTCACTGACGTGAAGAGTGACTTTTATGCCCTGGGGAGGATGCCACATGTCATTGGCTCCATTGATGGGACACATGTGGCTTTGGTACCACCACAGGCCCAGGAGCAGGCCTACAGGAACCGCAAGCACTACCACTCGGTCAATGCACTGGTGGTGTGTCTTGCAGACATGACCATCACACACGTGTGTGCCCGTTTCCCTGGTTCAGCACACGATGCCTTTGTGATGAGGAGTAGTCGCATCCCCAGGATGATGGCACAGATGCAGAACCAGCGTGCCTGGCTTGTCGGTGTGTACTGACTTTGTGCCATTGTGTGTGATCTGATCTGTAGTATTCCGCCCACTTTTCCAAGTCAGCTAATGTGCACTTGTCTGTCCGTAGGTGACTCGGGATACCCCAACATGCCGTGGTTGCTGACACCCCTCAGGAACCCTGTGACACCAGCCCAGATGCGCTACAATGAGGCACATGGTCGGACCAGGAGAGTGATTGAGCGGACATTTGGTCTCCTGAAGAGCCGCTTCCGCTGCCTG
Source organism: Calotriton arnoldi (assembly GCA_963921515.1). Classification (NCBI taxonomy): domain Eukaryota; kingdom Metazoa; phylum Chordata; class Amphibia; order Caudata; family Salamandridae; genus Calotriton; species Calotriton arnoldi. The sequence goes on along the minus strand of CAWUFW010020617.1, from coordinate 139,802 downwards.
GACAAGACCGGAGGGTCCCTCCCATATGCCCCTGCGAAAGTGTGCAAGATTATCATCGTCTGCTGCATGCTCCACAACCTGGCAGTGCGGAAGGAGTTGCCTCTCATCCAGGATGACAATGACCAACATCCGCCACCTGTGGAGGATCCTGGGCTGGACCACGATGCCAGTGACGATGATGATGATGATGATGAGGGTGATGTCCGCACACAGCTCATCACCAACTTCTTTAGCTGAATGTGAGTATCCTGAGGTGTCATGTCAATGATGTGAGTTGGCATGATATGTGTAGGTGGTGCTCTGGTGCTGTTGGAGTGTGTCCATGGGCTACTTGACTGGATGTGTGTTGCAATGTGTGCTTACAGGTGGGCTGTACTCCCCAACAGTGTTGACATGCTAACTTGGTTCTGGGTGGGTATCTTGTAACATGTATTGTGCATGAGTTTTGCTGTTCTGTCCTGTACTCCATTGCTTTTGACTGTGTGTCATTTCTGTCCTTCACAGGGTACTTTCAGATTCGTTTGGTCAACTGTGTCCACCGACGACGTGATTGCACTTCCAGGCTGGTAGCTGTTGTGTCCCTACAGGTGATGTGCGCCACACCCATGGACTTCCTTCCGTCTACAGTTGTTGACTGTGTGCCCGCTGCCAGGTGGGATTACCTTGCATCTGTAGTGGTTACGACATGTTGCAACTGTGTAATAAACCTGTGCTTCACTTTGTGATGTGCGTTGTCTGTGGTCACACATTTGACTGCCATTTGCTTACTGCACCTGTGGGCTACTTGACTACAACTGGGAATGGGTGTGGTGTCTGTGCATTGCACCATCTTCCCTGGCAACATCAGTGTAGGCAATGAGTCAGATGGCCTAGGTGTGTATGTGTTGTGTAGCCCTGGTGGTGTGTCTCCCTCATATGTGTCACGTTGCCTTTACTCACATGCCTGTGTTGTACTTGCTGTTGCAGTTCGCATACACAGTGTAATTTTGCAGTTCATCATCCCCATAACAGCACCCACGTTGGAATCACAACAGAGGCAAGTATGGTGTATTAGTGTGTTTATTGTGATACATTTGTGTGAATAGTGCATAGGATGGGTAGTGCTGTACATAAATCTTGCAATCAGAAGTTCCTAGGTGAATTGAAAGTCCTGGTAGACAGAATCCCCAGTATCGGGGCCACAGTTGTCTGACACATTGGTCCAACTTGTACTCCCCATGCAATGTGTGGGAGTAGTGTTGCCGTCAACAGGGTGAACAGTCTGTGCACAAAGGTGAACATCCAGAACAGGTTCAGGCTTCCTGGGAGTTGCGCTTGGCCATCGGCCTCTCACTTGCCCCTCTTCGGACGACCCCTCTTCTTGGGGGGGCCCTCAAGTACAGGCTGCTGCGGTGCAGGGGACTCTCCGCCAGAGTCATCCTCCCTCCCTGTGGCAGTTGCAGTTTGTTCAGCACCAGATGTTGTTGGCACACAGGGAGGTGTGGACTGGTTGCTGTTCATCTGGCGGAGGCATTGTAAAATGTCCCTGTGCACCGCCGTCATCTCATGCAGTGCATCCCACTTGGACTCCACGCGGGACATGTGTGAGTCCACGCGGGACATGTGTGACTCCACGTGGGACATGTGAGAGTCCAAGCGGGCATGATGGGCAGCCTGCTGCTGTTTCATGTCTCTGAGGAGCCCCACTACCTGGCTGAGGTCTCCGGTGCTGGACTGGTACACATCAGCTATGCGTACCAGTTGTGGGTCATCATGCACACCAGCAACCTCTGCAAGCAGCGACCTCTGTCTCCCACCCCTCCCACCACCCCTGCTGACATGTGCAGTGCGTGCAGTGGCACGCACAGATGACCCTGGTCCACCTTGGGGGTTGGTGGTGGTGGTGGTGTCCATGGCCCCAGGTTGGTCCAGGGTCCCTGTGCTGGTGTTGCTCCTTGTTCTGTCCATGTCGGCAGGGATGGTATTTGTGGTGACAGTCGTTGGAGGGGTGGGTGCAGGGGGTGCAGCTGGTGGTCCTGCTGGTGCTGCAGCTGGTGGTCCTGCTGGTGCTGCATGTAGACTTGCACCGGATGTGCCAGGTTGGTCTTCTTCGTCCGAGGAGGGCAGAGGCTGTACGACGCCAGTGAGCTCCGCATCCTCTTGAGCCTGGGACTGGGACTCCTCAGCGTCTGCTGCTGTGTCCCCATCATCACCTGTTTTTGGGAGACACACACAATGTATGTTATGTTTCTGCAGGCATCAATGGTTGACACACATGACAGTTGTGACTGTGCCTCTGGGTGCGGGCCTGTACATTGCATTGTCCTAAGTCGTCACAGTCAGGGGTTGATATTGGTGTGGCACATTGTCCTGCATTATTTGGGCATTTCTATGTATTTTTTGGGGTGTGAACATGGTCTGCATTGGTTGTGTTTGGTTGACAGCCGGCCCTCCTTCCCACCCACCCAGCCAGTCAGTTATCCCACCATGGACTGTGCTTGCATTGCAGGGAGTGGAAGTTGTCTCTCAGGATGTCAGTCAGTGGTGTCCTGCTGTTTGTTGGTGCACAGTTGCCAGCAGGGCCTTGTGCTCCCCACAGCAGTAGCCAGTGTCAGCCATCTTGTGAGTCCTTCTCCACTCCCTGTGATGTGAGCATGGTTCAGGGTGGTGTTGATGGGACAGTTGTGGGGGTGACCAATATCAGTGACTGCCACTCCCATCATGCTATTGCCTCCACCCCACTTGCCAGCATTCCCAAACTTACTTGCTTTTGTGGGGAGTTCAGTATGTGTGGGTGTGTGTGCAATGGCAAGATGGCTGACAGTGGTGTCCTGCTGTTGGTTGGTGTGCAGTTCCCAGCATGCCCTTGTGCTCCCCACGACACATCATCAGTGTCAGACATCTTTGATGGGCCTTTCCACTCTCTGTGGGATGTGCATGCGTGAGTGTGAGCTTGCTGGGCCATGTGGTGGGGGATGTAGAGCTGTGACTACGACTCCCATCATGCTATTGCCTCCACCCCCTTCCCAGCATGCTCATGCTTACTTCCTTTTGACTCTGCTTCCCTGTGGGGTGGGCTGGCTGTGCTGACAGGATGGCTGGGAGTGTTGTCCTGGCAGTTGTTTGGCTAAAAGTCCCAAGAGTGTCCCTGTGCTTCACACAACATAACCCAGGGTGGTGGTTCTTTGTGGGATCTTGTGTTAGGATGGGGGGCATTGCATTCTACCAGGTGGGTTCTGTGGAGTTTGTGTTGGGGGTGTGTGAGGGGAGGTGCTTGTGACTATGGTCAGTGCTGCAAGTCCTCCTTCCCAGCCAGCCAGATATCCCACCATGGAACGTGCTTGCATTGCAGGGAGTGGAAGTTGTCTCTCAGGATGTCAGTCAGTGGTGTCCTGCTGTTTGTTGGTGCACAGTTGCCAGCAGGGCCTTGTGCTCCCCACAGCAGTAGCCAGTGTCAGCCATCTTGTGAGTCCTTCTCCACTCCCTGTGATGTGAGCATGGTTCAGGGTGGTGTTGATGGGCCAGTTGTGAGGCTGAGCAATGTCTGTGACTACCACTCCCATCATGCTATTGCCTCCACCCCCTTCCCAGCATGCCCATGCTTCCTTCCTTTTGACTCTGCTTCCCTGTGGGGTGGGCTGGCTGTGCTGACAGGATGGCTGGGAGTGTTGTCCTGGCAGTTGTTTGGCTAAAAGTCCCAAGAGTGTCCCTGTGCTTCACACAACATAACCCAGGGTGGTGGTTCTTTATGGGATCTTGAGTTAGGATGGGAGGCATTGCATTCTACCAGGTGGGTTCTGTGGAGTCTGTGTTGAGGGGGTGTGAGGGGAGGTGCTTGTGACTATGGTCAGTGCTGCAAGTCCTCCTTCCCACCCAGCCAGCCAGCCAGATATCCCACCATGGACTGTGCTTGCATTGCAGGGAGTGGAAGTTGTCTCTCAGGATGTCAGTCAGTGGTGTCCTGCTGTTTGTTGGTGCACAGTTGCCAGCAGGGCCTTGTGCTCCCCACAGCAGTAACCAGTGTCAGCCATCTTGTGAGTCCTTCTCCACTCCCTGTGATGTGCGCATGGTTCATGGTGGTGTTGATGGGACAGTTGTGGGGGGGGCAATATGTGTGACTGCGACTCCCATGATGCTATTGGCTACACTGACTTGGCCAGCATACACAGAATTCCTTCCTTTGAGTGGTCTTCACTGTGTGTTGGTGTTGTTGCGGTGGCTACATGTCTGGATGTGTTTGTTAGTTCTATTTGTGCCACTGCCTAGCTGTAGTTGTAGTTGTGTTTGTACATGTGATGGCACAGTTGGATGTGACTTTTTTGATGGCATGTGTTGTGTTTATCTGACTGACATACACATTTTGGGATGATTCTGTTCTGGTTGCTGTGTAATTGCTATGAGTGCATGGTTTGACTCTCCCTTGACAGTGATGTGTGTGTGTTTTGTGGCAGTATATTGTGTACATTTGTTGTGTACTCACCAGGCTCTGGGATGTTCTCTAGTCCATATACGCTCACTGGCGGAAGGATGGCCCGCACCTTCTCCTCCCAGGACCTGAGGTATATTGGCTTGGCAGGAGGGCCACTGCCGGTATATTGGCTGTTGATGTAGTCTTTCTTGAGCAGGTCCCGTACCCTCCTGCGCACGTCATACCACCTGTTCTGGATGTCGCTCTTTGTGCGCCGACATGGTGATTGTGCGTTCACCCTGTTGATGATCCTCTCCCACATCTTGGTTTTCTGGGAGATGGGGGTCTGTTGGACCAGTGTGCCAAACAGCTGTGGCTCTACCCTGAGGATCTCGCTCTACCATGACGTCCAATTCACAATCTAGGAACTTGTGATTCTTCTTGGGGGCATGGTGATGGGTGGTGATGGTGAGTGATGTGTGTGTTGGTGTGCAGGTGAGGGTGTGTGAGTGTGTGTTTTGCTGGGTGTATGTGAGGTAGGTATTTGTTGGTGTGCTGATGGTGTGTGGCTTGTGTGAGGGATGAGCTGTGGGTGTGTGGTTGCTTTCTCTTGGGTGCTGGCAGTGGAATGGCATTTGCAAAGGATCATGGTTGTGATTTGTGTCCTTTATATGGGTGGAGTTGTGGGTGTGTCTTTGTTCTCTGTCCCCACCCCCCCATTATTTATTGGCTTAGTAATTGCTTGTTTGGCCTTTTTTTGTGTGATTTTTCCTTTGTACTGTCTGTGCATGTTGGAAACGTTCTTGTGACCGAGTCGGACCCTGCATTTGTCTCGTACGGTATTCTCCGTTTCGTTCACGCTGTGTTTGTGCAGTTTTCTATGCTGCATACGCGTCGGTCGCGGTGTTTTGTGTTGCTTCGGCTCGGTTTTGTTTGCGTGTCGGTCGTACGGCTTGTCCTCCGTCCGACTCGCTCGTGGTTTTCGCGCCTTGCATCGTACTTTGCGGTTTGGAGTTCGCGTGTACGTTTCGGTCGGATTTGTTCCGGGTGCGTGTCGGTCGGTTGGATTCGCGTGTTTTTCCGACCGGATTGCTGTTTTCCGTGTGGCTCGGTCGTTCGACTTGGGTTCGGTACGTGTCGGTCGGATTTTGCACGCATTGCATCGTACTTGGCGTGTCGGGCGCCACAGGTACGTGTCGGTCGGTATAATTTCCGGATCCGAGTCGGTCGGTGCTTTTTCCGGCCCGAATCGGAATCGACCCCTTAGCCTGAGAAGAAGTCCTTGACGACAAGCACATGAGAACTGAAATGTTAATGAATGGACGATTCATCCCTAACCTGGGTGTGTGAAAGAGATGTCGTTCCTATGTCCACTGTGGGACTATTGTCGACTGTTGCAGTCCGCAATGTGTGAACCCCATGGACAACTGACTTTTCAGGATGTTGCAACTGAAAGGGTGTCACCTATGGACTTGTCTCCCTGTTGAAATTCTGTATTCCTATAGCATGGTCTTGAGAGTGATCTATTTGAATTTGATTACTAATTTGTAATAAACAACCTTGAAACTTGTCTACCGATTCCTGGTCCTCATGGTGTAGCCAAATGGTGATTGTATGAAGTGTGACACCCTAACATCCCTCACCCCTCAGTGCGATAAGCAAGGTCCATCGAAGGAGCAAGCGTAAGTAATAAATGAGATAAGACAAAAGAAGTGTGGGCCCAGAAAACATTTAATTTAGAAAAGAAAAAAATGAGGGGGCCAATTTTGTCATAGAAATTATGGTTCGTGCTATAGAAAGCAAAATTAGGACACATTTTACATGAGTTCTCAAATATCTTACTCTTCTATTTCATTAAAACATTCTGACATGCAGACTGAAACATGCACTTTGAACACCATCAGCAAACTGCCAGTTAACTCCCTGGTGATCACCAGCTTTACCACAGTGTTCTAATGAGCAACTAGAGTGCTAACTTTCTGAATTAATGCCAAAAGTGCAGCTCTTCTGAATGCCATCATGATGGAATGAAAGTGGAAAACTGAAAGCATTTTCTACTGAGCATACTGCAGTAAATCAGGAAATTAGGGAGCTTCATAACAAAAAAGTCTCCCAAGATGGCCACCAGAGAAAAAGTTCAAATATCCCCCAAACGTAGCCCAATTATAGCCCAATGGCAGAAGTGTGCAAAACGCTTACATTTTTCTTTTGCAGTTTTATATAGTGCAGACTTGACCCCAAGGTATTGGAGGGCTTTACACGAGCATCAGTTACATTACACAAGTTCTGGATGTAGCACTCATTCTGGCTAAGAAGGACATGACGGCCCATTGGAAGTCTTCTGCCTCCCCCCACCTTGGCTCAGTGGCTGACGCTAGTCACCAGATGGGCAAAAGCCGAGGCAGTGGCCATGCATGGGGAGAATGCACTGGGCATTCGTTGGCACCAACTGGCCCTGGGTTGGGAGGCCTTGCTTTCAAAATTACTCAACCCTCAGTCGGAGTCCCCAACGACCTCTGATACCCCATCTACCTGAAGACCGTTGTGTATCACTGTTACCCTTCGGCTCTCCTCCTTCTCAGGGTGCTCATCCTCATCCCTGTGCTCAGGGACACCTGCTGCCCTTCGCCAGCCGTGTCCCCTTCTTGGCCCCCTTCTGATCCTCCCCAGCCCCCAAGAGCTGTGCCTGGACTTCTTTTTGTTCCTAAGCTGGATGTCTGGTCCTAGGACCCAGGGAAGGGGGGCTGAGCTGGCCTGAGATTGGGGAGGCTCCCCCCCTTTTTTTGTTGCTCCCTAGTGTACCTATTTCTCTCCTGCTTGGACTCTCTCTGACCACCATTGTTGAACTTTCTGTTATTTGTATCATACTGGCTTTACCCTGCTGTTTTATTTTGCCTTGTTTATTCTAATGACAAAAGTTTAATAAAAAGATTTGTTTAAAAAAAATCTGTTACATTACACAAGGACCCATTCATTTTATTTTTAGGCATGGGCAGATTAAGTAAATTGCTCAGAATCACTGGATGTTGAGCTGATGCCGAAACTCGAACCTGGTTCCCCTGTTACGCCACATCCTCTCCCCTAAGTGCAACAAATATTCAAGTGATCAACTGTATAAAAATAAATAAAGATAGCAATTAATTTAAAAGCGCTTTGTTGCTATTTGAGAACTCAGAAAATGTGTGCATATTTTAGTTTTCTAGAGCACTAACCATAATTTCTGTGGGAAAAAGACCCCCTCATTCTTCTCATTTCTAAAGGAAATGCTTTAGGTATTACTATTTTGATTACATTAAGATGATTTCAGACATTCCACACTTTTGAAATAAATATAGAATGCACATATGCCAACATTTTAGAAGAGGAAAGTGCATACATGCCAACAAGTCTATTGGCATGGATGGTGACAACAATCAGCATTTGTTTTTGGCGGTTTAATAACATAGCTCAAACAAAAACAGAGTTCTAAACTCCGATTTTTGTATGCAATATGTCAAACTGCCAAAAATTAAGGGCCACATGTACTAACATTTCCATTTGTGATTTCCTCATAGCAAATTTTTGCGATTTGCTATTAGGAAATTCAAACAGCTACATTCAATAGCGTGTTTTACACTGTTTGCAATTCCCAGTGGGTCGCAATTGACCTACCTCATTAATATTCAGGAGGTAGGTTGCAATTTGCAACACGTTGGGAATCACTAAAAACACAGGGATGGTGGCCAGCTGGGGACGGCAGATCACCATGTCTGTGTTTGCTTTTAAATAAAGAAACATTTTTTAAAAATGCAGCCTGTTTTCCTTAAAGGAAAATGGGAAGTGGTTCAAAAAGAAAAATGAAAAGTTTTCTTTTCATTTTTTAAGAGCAGGCAGTGGTCCCTGGGACTACTGTCTGCTCTTAAAAAAACATTTTCACATACATTCACAAAGGCAAAGGGGTCCAAATTGAATTTGGTGATAAAAAGTGAATGTTTTGCGACGGCATTCAGTTGCAAAACATTCATAAATACCAGTGTGAGTTGCTATTAGGAAGGGACGCCCTTAACACACCCCTTCCTAATACAGAATTGCTAACCTATTCCACGATTCGGTAATAAGTTACCAAATCGCAAAATAGGGTTTGATACATAGAAAAAGGCTTTTTACTGGTCGCAAATGGCCCGATTCAGCGAATCGGGCCATTAACGACCGAGAAAAAGCTATGTACATGTGGCCCTAAATGTCAAGGCCTGTCATTCTCTCTAATTTCTCCCTCCAAGAATTAAGGGAAAAGCATTCCTGCTTATATATTGCCTAGCTCATAATGCCTTGGTTCCAGCAGATCATGATTTAGCAATGCAAATCGGGTTTCTGCATGCAGGAATCAGGAGGTGGAAGACTAGCCTTGAAATCGGTAGTTTCCCACCTGAATTGGAAGGGTTGGCATGTATGAAAGTGGGAGATTTGAAATAAATAATCGGGAGAATCCCCCATTGCCTTCTAATGAAAAAGGGGCACTTTCAGGCAGGAGACAACCAAAATAAAGCAATTTTTTGCTTAAAAAATTGGGAGTCTCCTGCCTGAATCGGGTCTATTGGCATGCATGAGAATGTTAGTAATCTAGTTGTTCATTAGAACACCGTGAGGAGGCAGACGTCAGGGGCATGGACTTGCACAATGGAGGGCAGGGAGGAAGGGGCAGAGGCAGCAAGTTGACCATGCTGGGCAGGCGAGAGGGGCAGTGGCAGCACAACGGACAAAACGGAGGTCCTCATCCTCGGCTCCAACCCCTCAGCCTGGGACGACTCATGGTGGCCAATGACGCTGGGAGCAGCCCCGACACCCACCGACCACGCACGCAACCTGGGAGTCATCCTCGACTCAACGCTCTCCATGGCCAAGCAAGTCAACGCAGTCTCCTCCTCCTGCTTCAACACCCTCCGCATGCTTCGCAAGATCTACAGGTGGATCCCGACAGACACAAGAAGAACAGTCACCCAGGCCCTCATCAGTAGCAGACTTGACTATGGGAACGCCCTCTACGCGGGAGCCCCGGCCAAGCTCATCAAGCGACTGCAACGCATACAAAACGCCTCCGCACGCCTGATCCTCGACGTACCACGCCACAGCCACATCACCCCCCACTTAAGGAACCTGCACTGGCTCCCCGTCGACAGGAGGATTACCTTCAAACTCCTCATCCACGCACACAAGGCACTCCACAAAACTGGCCCAGCCTACCTCAACAGACGACTCTTCTTCTACGTCCCCAACCGCCAGCTCCGCTCCGCCGACCTCTCCCTCGCCACCGTCCCTCGCATTCGAAGAACAACCACCGGCGGCAGATCCTTCTCACACCTCGCCGCCAAGACCTGGAACACCCTTCCACTAAGCCTACGACAAACCCAAGACCTGCTGACCTTCAGGAGGCTACTCAAGACCTGGCTGTTCGACCAGTAGCAGCACCCCCCCCCCTTCCCTCTCCCCAGCGCCTTGAAACCCTCGCGGGTAAGTAGTGCGCTCTACAAATTCTGTGATTGATTGATTGATTGAGGGTGCATTTTAATAATATTGAGAATATAATATAATTCATAATATATGTGCAGAATTAATGTGCAAGCTTTATTGAAAATAAAATGCTTTTAAAATGAGAAAATTGTAGTAGGCAACCATTTTTACACATACATGGCCTCAAATGGCTAAAGCAACATTGACTGAAAAATTGACCTGACTAGAAATGCTTAAACACGCAGAAAATGTTTATTTCTGACCTCTCCATGAACATGTTTTTTGTTAATAAATAATAGTTGCATAAATGTTTTCATATAATTCTGCAAAATGTTTCTACTTTAACAAAGAGCACTGTTAACTCATCATTAGTTTTCGTCATTTAAAGAGGTAATGAAGAAGTTCATCTTGGAAGTTGCAGCATTTGTAAAGAATATGAATGGTTGCTTTGCTAAATGTTTTCTTTTCATTAATACAGGTGTTTCAATTTCTACATAGACCATTGTTAACAAATGAACAACTTGATAGATTAGATTAGAAATGTAGTTTTATATGTGAGAAAGCAGACCTGAATGAGAAAATGACCCACATGAAGTTAGATATGATACAACTTAGTTTCAACCTTAACATTGCTGTCTGTGAACTATTGTAGTCCAGTGAGAAGAAGAGGAGTGAACCTGTTCCCTGGAAAGCATTGAAAGCTGAGTGATTGACTGGAGACGGAAGAAACAACATGTTGCAAAAGCTTCAGAATGTGTTGTCTATAATAGTGCATGTTCCTAAAGTAGGTTACTACTTTTCCAGACCATTATTCCATGCCACTTATCCTGTCCAAAGCTCACACAGTTTTTGGACTATACTGAGTTTCTTGAACCTCTCTTTATGGGAAGTTCTGCTTGATCAATTTTTGATTTATTAAATTGCTTTATATGCCAAAACTATATGCTTGCACTCTCACTCTCTTGAACTATAACCCTTTAAGGGTGCTGATTGACACCACTCTCTCCTGATTCCTAGAATAGGGATTCTTTCCTTGATGGGACGAGCTTAATGCGTTTTATTACAATTTATTGATTACTAACTGATTGATTATTGATTTCTAATAACATTTCAATGACTAAACTTGATGAATTTAACTTGGATCCTAATAAAGATGACTACCAAAAGATTTGAATAATAAAATCCTTCAACTCATACCTAACTCTCATTATTGACTGAAAATTAGATTAGAAATTGTGACTATAATGTATGTGATGTTCAACTCTTGATCATCTCTTAAACAACTGCAAAGATCCATCAGCCTAAAACTAGAGACCTATAATGGAGGGAATTTGCCCATGTGATGGTAAACCAAGATTTCTTAATTGAGAAACTGATTCCTGCTCCATCAGGACAAAGGAGGGCAGGGGAAAGAGGGGCAGAAGCAACAAACCAGCCATGTAAGAGAGACAAGAGAGACTTTGGCAATACAACAGGCCATTGAGGGCAGAAGGGAGGCAGTACAATCATACATGCCAACAGACCTGATTCAGGCAGGAGACTCCAGATGTTTTTAAGCCCAAAAGAGCTTCATTTTAGCAATCTCCTTTCTAAAATCTTCTTTTTTCAATGCAAGTCAATGGGAAAATCAATTCCACAGATTATATTTTTCAAAATCTCCCTCTTACCAAGTTCAAAATGTTGGCATGGATGGTACATTGGACCATGGAGGGCAGGAGGAATGGGGTAGAGACATGGACTTGGGAAACAGAGGGCAACAGGGAGGTGGGTGGGAGCACAAAACTGATCTTACAGGGTAGATGTGAGGGGTTGCAGCAGCACAACACACCACACAGGGCAGTGCAGCACATCGGGCCATGGCAAGCAATAGGGAGGGGACAGGGCCATGTACGTGGACAACAGAAAACAGAGGGGAAAGAGGCAAGGGCAGCAAGCTGACCATACGGACTGACAGATGGGGCAATTGCAACACAACTGACCAAGAAGGGCAGGAGGGAGGGGGCAGGGGCACACCAATGAACCATGGTAGGCAGGAGGGAGGGGATTGGGGTCTGCACAAGGAAAACAGAGGGCAGAAGGCAATGACACAGGGCATGATTAGCAAGCTGACCATGCAGGGTAGGTGGGATGGGCACTGGAAGCACAACACACTATGGAGGGCAACAGGGAGACTATAATGGCATACACACAGACAACAGAGGGAAGGTGGAAGGGTACTCGGGCATCAGGCCAGCAAGCTGACCACATAGAGCAGTTGGGAGGGGCAGTGGCAGCACAAAAGACCATGCATGGCAAGCACAAGGGTTAATGACAGCACAAAGGCCATGATGGCAAGAGGGAGGGGAAAGGGGCATGCACTAAGGACTATAGAGGGCAGAAGGGGGGTACGAGCTGAACACAGACAAGAGATGGCAGGGGAAGGGGGCAGGGGCTTCACAACAGATCACAAAGGGTGCGCAGAAGGAGCAGTTGCAGCTCAACAGAGCATGGAGGGCAAAAGGGAGTGTCAGCAAAATGGACCATGGAGGACAGGAGGGAGGGGATAGGGGCATGATACTCAGAAAATGGAAGGCATGGTGGTCGGGCAGGGACAGGATGCAGCCATCTGAGCATGCTGGGGAGGTGGGAGTGGCAGTGGCAGCTCAACAGAACACTCAGAGTAGACAGCTAGGGCAGTGGCAGGTCCAAGGACCATGTTGGGCAAAAGGTAGGGAGCAGGGGCATGCACAAAGACATCGGAGGGCAGGAGGAAGGAGAGTAGGGGCAGCAAGCTATGCATGGAAGCTAAGCAGGAGGGCAATGATGGGAGCACAGACTAGGGCAATTAGGGCAGGAGGAGTGTGCAGGGACATAAAGCTAACTGGAGCGCAGTGGCAGACATTAGACCATGCAGGGCAGGAGGGAGGGGGTCATGTGCATGGACTCAGAGATGCACTGCTTTTACCCTCGCATATTAAAGCATTCATGACATATTCATTGACTACATTTATAACATCCCTAATCACTTCTGAAATGCCATCATTGATGATAAAACTTTGCATGGCGGGGGCACAAGGTATAGTTATTTTAGGGTACGAGTTACAGTTACGTGGGATAACTGTAACTGGTAAATTTCTGTGGTTTTGTTAGTTTCAAATGGTACATTTTCTGTGACATTTTCACCTAACTATAACATCCCTTTAACCTTTGTTTTTTCAGTGACTTTTTAAGTTTTTTTGTAATGTAAAGTTTGAAATTTTTATAATTCCTAACTATAACGTCACTTTAACCTTTGATTTTTCAGTGAAAAAAACATATATATATATATATATATATATATATATACAGTCCAATGTCTCTCCCAACGGAAAAGACCAAGCACACACGGGTTCTACGGGAGCAATCATTTTATTAGCACCAGCATGGCATGACGCGTTTCAGCATAATACTGCCTTTCTCAAATGCCTAACATCACGAGTGCTTTCAAAAGTGTGCATTAAATATGCAAATTACTGGCTTGTGATTGGTGCGGTCATGTTGGCGGAAGGTGTTATGAACCCGGCACTCCGAGTCCATCTTCACAGGCACTACTATGTTAATACCAAACCCCAGTGGGCGGTGCCTGCCGAGATCCTTCTCCCCATGCAATGTCCAAATAAACAATGTCCCGTACCCTCCACCAGCCGCTTCTGCCCTTTAATAATCCAACCTGAGAACATCCATCAGGTGAACGATGCCCTGCAATCCAGTGATTCCCCAACTCACGCTGGCAGGCGTAATTACGGGCTGCGGCAATTCGGCGGTTCCAAAATCATGGAGAGTCCAAAGTTTTGCCACTGCTCTTGCCGAACTCCTTCAGGCAGGGTACTCTTTACGTGCTGTGGCCGCACTAAATATACAGTCCAATGTCTCTCCCAACGGAAAAGACGGAGCACACACGGGTTCTACGGGAGCATTAATTTTATTAGCACCAGCATGGCATGACGCGTTTCAGCTTAATACTGCCTATCTCAAATGCCTAACATCACGAGTGCTTTCAAAAGTGTGCATTAAATATGCAAATTACTGGCTTGTGATTGGTGCGGTCATGCTGGCGGGAGGAGAAGGGAGGTGTTATGAACCTGGCACTCCGAGTCCATCTTCACAGGCACTACTATGTTAATACCAAACCCCAGTGGGCGGTGCCTGCCGAGATCCTTCGCCCCACTGCAATGTCCAAATAAACAATGTCCCGTACCCTCCACCAGCCGCTTCTGCCCTTTAATAATCCAACCTGAGAACATCCATCAGGTGAACGATGCCCTGCAATCCAGTGATTCCCCAACTCACGCTGGCAGGCTGTAATTACGGGCTGCAGCGATTCAACGGTTCCAAAATCATGGAGAGTCCAAAGTTTTGCCACTGCTCTTGCCGAACTCCTTCAGGTAGGGTACTCTTTACGTGCTGTGGCCGCACTAAATATACAGTCCAATGTCTCTCCCAACGGAAAAGACGGAGCACACACGGGTTCTACGGGAGCATTAATTTTATTAGCACCGGCATGGCATGATGCGTTTCAGCATAATACTCCCTTTCTCAAATGCCTAACATCACGAGTGCTTTCAAAAGTGTGCAATAAATATGCAAATTACTGGCTTGTGATTGGTGCGGTCATGTTGACAGGAGGAGAAGGGAGGTGTTACGAACCCGGCACTCCGAGTCCATCTTCACAGGCACTACTATGCTAATACCAAACCCCAGTGGGCGGTGCCTGCCGAGATCCTTCTCCCCACCGCAATGTCCAAATAAACAATGTCCCGTACCCTCCACCAGCCTCTTCTGCCCTTTAATAATCCAACCTGAGAACATACGTCAGGTGAACGATGCCCTGCAATCCAGTGATTCCCCAACTCATGCAGGCAGGCTGTAATTACGGGCTGCGGCGATTCGGCGGTTCCAAAATCATGAAGAGTCCAAAGTTTTGCCACTGCTCTCGCTGAACTCCTTCAGGTAGGGTACTCTTTACGTGCTGTGGCTGCACTAAATATACAGTCCAATGTCTCTCCCAACGGAAAAGACGGAACACACACGGGTTCTACGGGAGCATTAATTTTATTAGCACCAGCATGGCATGACGTGTTTCAGCATAATACTGCCTTTCTCAAATGCCTAACATCACGAGTGCTTTCAAAAGTGTGCATTAAATATGCAAATTACTGGCTTGTGATTGGTGCGGTCATGTTGGCGGGAGGAGAAGGGAGGTGTTACGAACCCGGCACTCCGAGTCCATCTTCACCTCGCATATTAGAGCACTCATGACATATTCATTGACTACATTTATAACATCCCTAATCACTTCTGAAATGCCATCATTGGTGATAAAACTTTGTATGGCGGGGGCACAAGGTAAAGTTACTTTAGGGTACGAGTTACAGTTACTTGGGATAACTGTAACTGGTAAATTTCAGTGGTTTTGTTAGTTTTAAATGGTACATTTTCCGTGATATGTTCTCCTAACTATAACATCCCTTTAACCTTTGTTTTTTTCAGTGACTTTTTAAGTTTTTTGTAATGTAAAGTTCGAAATTCTCATAATTCCTAACTATAAAGTCACTTTAACCTTTGATTTTTCAGTGAAAAAAAACATATATATATATATGTATATATATATATATATATATATAAAGCAAGGAGCAAGAAACGACGAAAGAATGCCCGTGGGAATGGAGACAAGGGGCAAGAAAGCAAAATCATGACTGTCGTGAATCTTTCTCAGCGGGCTCTTTGTCCAGAAGAGACGGAGCTCCTTTCTTTTTGTCCTTCTAGTAATTTGAACTTTGCTCAGACAAGAATTGATCTATTTTATTGATCTATTTTATTTCAAGAAAATTGAAACTTAAGAAATGGTTTGATACACAACACGCTAGGCCTGTAATAAGGGATGATGTAGGTATTCTAAGCAATTTGAATATTGATGACATTGAAGTTTTGCACACTATGTCCACTTTAGAAAACGATGCATTGGGCAGTGAAAGTACAAGTTTAAATGTGCAAGATCTGAATATTGAGCTAGGTGTTAATCCTGGTAGTAAGTTTAGACCTAAATCGGTATTCTTGCCCAAAATCCAATGTGACGCAATTGATGTATTTGAAAAGGGAGTCCTAGCAGATTTGAAAAGGGTGCGATATAGAAAAACTCCTATGTACAAAAGAAATTTAAGTGATGTTCAGATACAGGCACTAAATAACTTAAAATCTGACAACTCCATTGTAATCCGTCAATCGGACAAGGGCGGAAACGTTGTGGTTTTGGATAAAGAAAAATATTTGATGGAAGGGTTCAGACAGCTCCAGGATAAGAATTGCTACTCCAGCTCGGATAAAAATGAAATCTCAGAGTCTAATACAAAATGTGGGGAGATATTGGTGGAGTGGAGGGAAAAAGGGTTGATTGAGTGGGAGGAGTATAATTACTTGAAATGTTCTCATCCCAAAATCCCTGTGCTCTACCTGTTGCCAAAACTCCACAAAGATCCTGTAAATCCCCCTGGGAGACCTATCGTCTCCTCTATTGGATCGCTGCTTGAGAATACCTCGAGATTTATCGACCACTATCTCAGACCTTTTGTTGTTGGGCTACCTGCCTATCTCAGGGACACCACTCATTTCCTCACCATCATTGATGGGATTTATTGGGAAGATACTTACACCATGGTCACCCTTGATGTAAGTAGCTTGTACACGAGCATTGTACATCAGTTAGGCCTGAAGGCCATAAGACATTTTCTTAAAACTCATTCGATCTCTTTGTTTCTTCATTCAGAAATGATTTTACAAATGATTGAATTTTGTTTAACTAACAATTTTTTTATCTTCGATGATGTCATCTATCGGCAGTCACAGGGCACGGCCATGGGCACCTGCTTCGCCCCCAGCTATACTAATTTATTCATGGGCTGGTGGGAGGAGCAGGTGTCCGAGACATTGATGGAATTTGAGAACTGTGTCCTGTGGCTGCGATACATCAATGATATTTTTTTCATTTGGAATGGGGATGAGGAGTCTGCCAGAAATTTTGTCAGGAAACTCAATGCTAATATGTATAATCTTATATTAACTGAGCACATCAGTAAAACTTTTATTGAGTTTTTGGATGTGCAGATTGAGATAGAAGATCACAAGTTACAAACTAGACTGTTCAGAAAAACTACTGCAGGGAACAGTTTACTCAGTGCCACTAGTTCTCATCCCCGTAGTCTCATTTTCAGTATCCCCTATGGGGAGCTATTGCGTGCAAAACGCAATTGCAGTACGGAACTCAACTATGAGAATGAAAAGAAGATTATGTGTAATCGCTTTAAAGAACGAGGCTATAATCAGAAAACTATAGCTGAAGCAAGCGATAGGGTTGATCTGGTTACTAGAAATGAGCTTTTGCATCCAGTTAGGAATGAGGAGGATTCAGAGAATTTGAGATTCATTACTATGCTCTCTAATCAAGCACATGAGGTGCGGCAGATTCTAGACAAACACTGGCATGTCTTACTGACAGATGAGAGTTTGAAGAAAAATGTTAAAGATAATCCACAGATTACATTCAAAAGATGTCGCTCGCTTCGCGATGAATTGAGCTGTAGCCTAGTGACTACGGATACAGAGGTTAAGAGTGGTGGTCGCCCAGGATTCCGATGTTGCAGGAATTGCAAGGCGTGCAGTCATAGTGTGGACTGTACTAAACTCAGTCTTCTGAACTCTAAGAGAGAGTTTGTGATTAAAAAATCACTAACATGTAACACTATGTACTGTGTTTATGCTCTGATCTGTCCCTGTAGTAAGATCTATATAGGCAGCACCATTCATTGTGCGAGAAAAAGAGTATTGGAACATGTTTGTGCTATACGGCATAATAATAAGCAGTACCCTGTAGCACGTCATTTTTTTGATTTCCACTCTCAAGATGAGAAACTACTAAAAATGGTTGTTATTGACACAGTGTTTAACAGTGTTAGAGGTGGGAATCGTGAGCTCTCTCTCAGGAAAATGGAATCGAGATACATCATTGACCTTGACACAATGGCCCTGGTTGGTTTAAATTCAAGTGAAGAGTTGGCTGTTCATTTGTATAATTAGCAAACTAGTTGTTATTGATCTGGTTCTTTGATTAACAATGATTTTAACATAGTTTTAAAATTTCACTTTTTTGTTTCTTGTAGGTCGGGCACTTTTTTCTTTACTGTGACACGCCAGCAATATACTGGTTCAGCATGTATAGAGAATCTACGGGCTAAAATTTTGGATCACATGCCCACTTGGGCAGGATTGTACACAGATTGGTTCTCGCAAATAATGGGATGCTATGATTAACTATGTTGGTTATTATCTTGCGATGGTTATCATCACTGAATTAGCCCACTTGGGCAGGAGTGTTCATGTATTAGTCTTTATAAATAGTGCGATCAATGATGGAGGTTATTCGATACAATAAAAGTGCGATAGCCATGATCACTGTATTAGCCATATTTTGATATAAAATTTAATATCATGAAATATGTTTTGATTTTAGCAAGATTCATGAATTACCTTCAGTATTTGCATTCATTTGAGTTCTACATGCTAACACTTATGTGGGATATTTAATCATGAACTGGTAGTAATATGAATTGCATCTATCTTTTACTTTGTCAAAATGGCTGCCACAGTTTCCACGTTTGTATATACTGCATTTGGGTGAAGTCCTATGTTTATTTTCTTTAAACACTGTTTATAATGAAAAGTGTAAGTGCTGACGATAAACGTGAGCAAGGCGTAAGCTGAAACGCGTCGTTTGTTTTGGAGCCATTAAAAAACTTTATTGAGCATACTTGAGCCGTCCGAGCTTTTCTTGCGACAAGCAAAGAAGAATTTGAGGTATTTGCGGGGTTTCCGGTAACCCTTGCTCGGACCGCCCGCTTGGACAGCCTCTAAACGCCTACCGGGATTGCTGTGATATATATATATATATATATATATATATATATATATATATATATATATATATCAACATTCCTCCTTTACCTTCGAAAGAAGCGCACTGACTCTGGTAATGTTGCTTTCAAATTCATTTAATTCATGGAACGACACGGAGGCAAAGAGGCTCACTGTTCCCAACATTTCTGCTCACCAGAGCCTTGATCACGGGAGGCAGCCTCTGACATTTGAATTGCCCACGTGATTTTCCTTTTAAACACGCAGGCCATATTCTATTGCAGAAAGCGCAGAGGAAAACTTTCACGACTTTAACTGCATGCAGAATACTGCTTTTAAACAAAAGTCCTTGATTGACTATTCTGCACGTTATTCTCATTATTAGTCTTTTCCTTTGCACAAAATTAAAGTGTCCCTCTCAGCACAGTCCGTTTTTAACATTTCCACTTTCTCCTTTAAAAGCAACAAAAACCTGCAAACTTGGAAATTGTTCCTTCTGCTCCCTTACTTTCCACACTCCGAGAGTCATTTCTCAGGGGGCAAGTAGGTCAGGCTCCAACAATAAACATCACCAACTCCATTGCCACGCAGGGAGCCCGAACCTTAGCAGGGCGGTCAGTGCTTCTGGTGCGAGGCTTCCAGTTAACATACCAACATTCCTCATTTACCTTCGAAAGAAGTGCACTGACTCTGGTAATGTTGCTTTCAAATTCATTTAATTCATGGAACGACACGGAGGCAAAGAGGCTCACTGTTCCCAACGTTTCTGCTCACCAGAACTTTTTTGGGAAATGCTGGTCCTTCAATAAAAGTTCTTGTTGAACGAATCCCTGTGGAGTGGCGTCCTCAAGCTCAGGGCATCTTTAAGAATATATATATATATATTCACTGAAAAAACCATAGGTTTCAGGCACGTTATAGTTAGAAATTAGCATTTAAAAAACCTTAGAAATTCACTGAAAAAACCATAGCTTTTAGGGACAGTTATAGTTAGTTGGACATTTCACTCGTACAAAACCCGTGAAATTCCCCCGTTATAGTTAGTTCAGCTAACTATAACTCGCGCCCCCGCAATGCACTGCTGATGATGTCACATATTACATCACTCATGACATGGTCAGTGACATCACTGATGACATCACTATCACTGATGACATCACTGATGACATCATCCAGTGACTCTGTGTTTCTGTAAAGTTTAAATATGTTTAATATATATAGGGAAAGGCGTATTGAAGAATGAGTGGGTGTATAAGTGTCTGAATGGATGATTTAGTAGGTGCGTGACTGACTCTATAAGTGAGTGATTAAACGTATCTTACTGAATGCATGGGTTAGTGACTAAACTGTGTGAATGTCTGTATCCGTCTGTCTGTTGGTGTGTAATCGGCTGCATGGGTTTGCGAATAGCTACATGAGTGTCTACATAGGTTATTGATTGGTTGTCTGAGTATCTGTATGGGTGCCTGAGTGTTTGTGTGGGTGGGGTGTGTGTGACTCTGTGCATAGATGTGTGAGTGGGTGATTCACTGGGTGCATGGTTTCAAGAGTGCATCTGTGATGGACTGTATGTGTGGGTGAGTGTGTGTATGGGTGTGTTAGTGAGTGAATGTATATCTCAGTGGTACATGTGTGAGTAACTACATATGTGAAAGGCAGTATATATGTGTGTTGGAGTATATAAATGGCTATAAGTGAGAGTGTGTGATTGTGAGAGTGGCTGTATGGATGAGTGTGTACTTGTATCAGTGATTGTATAAGAGCGTAAGAATGTGCTAGTATTTGTATGAGTAAGTGAGCTGGTGTGTATATAACTGTATAGGTGAGTAAATGGCAGTGTGATTAATTATTTGCATGACTGACTAGGTGTGTGAGTACCTCTATGGATGAGTGGCGGTGTGTGAGTGTCTATATAGGTGTATGAGTGCATATGATAGTCCTGTACTGAGTGACCGTAAGTATGATTGACTGTACGGGTGAGTGAGTGGATGTGTGTGTAGACCTAAGAATCAGTGAGTGTGTTATGTAGTTATTGGTGTTGGAGTGTCTATGGTTTTGAGAATGGCAGTCTGTAATTTAGAGTGGGTGTATCAAAAGTTATATTAGGGTGTGAGAAGATGCATGAAATTATCACATGGATGATGTCATCAGTGATGTCATCAGTGATGTCATTTTTGATGTTATCAGTGATGTCATCAGTGATGTCACTGACCATGTCATGAGTGATGTAATATGTGACATCATCAGCAGTGCATTGCGGGGGCGCGAGTTATAGTTAGCTGAACTAACTATAACGGGGGAATTTCACGGGTTTTGTACGAGTGAAATGTCCAACTAACTATAACTGTCCCTAAAAGCTATGGTTTTTTCAGTGAATTTCTAAGGTTTTTTAAATGCTAATTTCTAACTATAACGTGTCTGAAACCAATGGTTTTTTCAGTGAATTTCAAAGGTTTTTTAAATGCTAATTTCTAACTATAACGTGTCTGAAACCTATGGTTTTTTCAGTGAATTTCAAAGGTTTATTAAATGCTAATTTCTAACTATAACGTGCCTAAAACCTATGGTTTTTTAAGTGAATTTCAAAGGTTTTTTAAATGCTAGTTTCTAACTATGCCTACAGAGGTAGGACATGTGAAGAAAGAAGAAAAACGCACAGAAAGAAGCAAAAGAAATGCAGAAAGAAGCAACAGAAGTCCACAAAGACGAAGAAAAGAGCAGGAAGAAGCAAGACATGTGCAGAAAGAACCAATAGAGGAGCAGAAAGAGGCCTTGTTGCAAAATCATCCTGTGCCCACAACTTTTTCAGACGGGTGGTAACTGACTCGGACTAACCAGGCCTAGAGCCAGTGCTATGCTAAAAGACACTTAGAATACAGTGAAAACACCTACATACACTAGGGAACACTATGCGTTGGGGTACCCCTGTGATTAGCATGACCTCCTCTGTTAGGCCCTAGTACATAATAGGGCAGGGGGATTAAAACTTCCTCTTAAAACGCGCCCCGGTGGTGAAGGGAGGGGGGGGCCTGATGTGACATGTGTGCAAACACGCCCTGTGGTGCGTTTTAATTTGGGGAATTAATTCCTCTTCAATCCTGAGGGTCCCTGGGGGGTCCCTGGGGTCCAACTAGCCCACCACGTACCTCCAGTAAGCACCACAGGGCTGCGTTGCAGAGAGGTGGCCCAGGCCACGCCCCTTTTTACACCACTCTGCAACGCAGCTCTGTGGTGCTTACTGGAGGTACGTGGTGGGCTAGTTGAAGAGGAATTAATTCCCCAACTTAAAACGCGCCACAGGGCGTGTTTGCACACATGTCACCTCAGGCCCCGCCCCCTCCCTTCACCACTGTACAAACGCGCCCTGTGGCGCGTTTTAAGTTGGGGGATAAGTCCCCTTGAATCCTGAGGGTCCCTGGGTCCAACTAGCCCACCAGGTACCTTCCAGTAAGCGCCACAGAGCTGCGTTGCAGAGAGGTGTAAAAAGGGGCATGGCCTCTGAACACCTCTCTGCAACACAGCTCCCTGGCGCATACTGGAGGTACCTGGTGGGCTAGTTGGCCCCCAGGGACCCCCAGTATTCAAGGGGAATTAGTTCCCCAACTTTAAACGCGCCAGGGGGCACGTTTGCTGAGTGTTGCAGGGAAGGGGCGGGACCTAGCCGCGATGCTGGCTTTTTTTTTTTTAAGAAGGGGGGCTGTGTGGCCCCCCTTCTCTTTTCGTTTTTTGTGCCCTGGTGACCCCATCCCCCAGGGCCTGCTCCTCTTTGTTTTAAAAAAAAAATGTTAATGGGAGGGGGGGGCCGCGTGGGCCCCCCTCCCGTGGCCAATTCCGGCCCCGGGGACCCCATCCCCTGGGGCATGGCCACACATATTGTTTTTTATAGGAAGGGGGGGCTGCATGGCCCCCCTCCTAAGGCCTCTATTGGCCCCGGGGACCCCATCCCCCGGGGCCCACCTTTATTTAATAATTTTTTTGTTGGGGAGGGGGGCCGCGTGGCCTCCTCCTGGGCCACTTCTGGCCCCGGGGACCCCATCCCCGGGGCCTGGCCATCCTTTTTATTTATTTTTTGTGAGGGGGCCGCGTGGCTCCCTCCTCAGGCCAAATATGGCCCCGGGACCCCATGCCCCGGGCCTGGCCTCTCCTTTTTAATTTTTTTTTAAATACACAGGGGAGGGGGCCGCGTGGCCCCCCTCCCGGGCTACTTCCAGCCCCGAGGACCCCATCCCCTGGGGTCTGGCTCTCGTTGGGGACCGTGGGGGGTCCCCAATCCCCCACGGTCCCGCCGGCTCCCCGCGTCCTGCGGGAGCCGGCATTGCTTTTCCACATGGGGAGCTGCTGACATGCAGCTCCCTTGTGGAAAGCAATCTGCTTTGCTTCATTGAAGCGAGAGCAGGTTTCCTGCTCTCGCTTCAATGAAGCAGCAGTTTGCAATGACAGGGCGGGAGCCGCGATGCTCCCGCCCTGTCATTGCAAAAGAGCAGTGTCCCGGGGGTGGACACTGGGGGGTGGCGGTCCCCAGGGCCATTAAGGGCTCCAGGAGGGGGCCCCCCTCCCAACAATTGCAAAGCCCCGGGGAGGTGGTGGTCCCCGGGGCTCGGGGGTCCGTTACGGACCCCCAAATTTAAATATTAGTGCCCCGGGAGGTGGCGGTCCCGGGCATGTGGGGGCTCGAGCCCCCCACACAGGTATATATATTTTTTTTTAAATGAAGCCCCGGCGGCAGTGTGCCCCCGCTATTATAATTAATGAAAGCCCCAGAGGGTGGCGGTCCCCGGGGCTTGGGGGGGCCTTAGAGCCCCCAAAGTTTAAAAAAATAAGCCCCGGGGGGTGGCGGTCCCCGGGGCTGCAGGGGGGCTGCGTGCCCCCCGCAACTCATTAATCAAGCCCCGGGAGGTGGTGGTCCCCTGGGCAGTGTGGGGGGATTGGGGCCCCCCCCACACTTTTTTTTCACTGCCCCCGGGACTTGGCCCACCAGGGGGCTAATTATTAACGAAGCGCGGGAGCCAGCGCTTCGTTTTTTTTTTGTTTCGCGGCCGGATCCGCGAATCCGGCGCACATTTTGCCGATTTGTTTTTTTTTAAAAAATGCTTTTTTGGGCCCTGGGGGTCCTTGTGGGACCCCCTAAGCAGGCCTAGGGGGTCAGGGTGTTTCTACCCTGCCCCCTTTTCTTTTTTTCCGCGTTTCTTTTTCTCTTTTCACAAGATGGCTGCCAACACTTCCTGGTTTGGAGTGTTGACAGCCAATTAGCATGAAGCTCGTGGTCGGGAGGGTGCGTGGATCCACCACGGCCATAGATATCAAAACTTTTATTTTTGGAATTTCTCAGCAACTACTGAACAGATTTACACCATTTAAAAAAAAGGGTGCTTTCTGAACCAAGCACTACCTTTTTGCCAAATTTGGTGTAATTCCGTTCAGCAGTTTTGGCTGTAACCGTGTCTAAAGTTTCCTTTGGGAAATTGATTTTTTGACC
Organism: Calotriton arnoldi; assembly: GCA_963921515.1. Taxonomy (NCBI): domain Eukaryota; kingdom Metazoa; phylum Chordata; class Amphibia; order Caudata; family Salamandridae; genus Calotriton; species Calotriton arnoldi. The sequence goes on along the minus strand of CAWUFW010020617.1, from coordinate 115,530 downwards.
TCTATTTTTTTATTTTCTCTGCAACTACTGCACGGATTTACACCATTTAAAAAAAAGGGCACTTTCTGAACCAAGCACTACCCTTTTGCCAAATTTGGTGTAATTCCGTTCAGCAGTTCGGGCTGTAGCCGTGTCTAAAGTTTCCTATGGGAATTAACATGGAGAAAACACGTTTTGGGACCCCCCTTTTTTCTCGGCCCCCGCTTGCCGAATCACCCCGAAACTTTCAAGATAGGAGCGGACCGGAGCGGGCCATAAGTTTTGAAAATTTCGCGAAGATTCGTCAACCGGCGCCAAAGTTATTGGGAAAAGAATGTTACGAATTTCCTATGGATAATAGGTGCTAACTATAACTATCTACTGGCGACCGCCAGTAGATAATACATACATATATATATATATATATATATATATATATATATATATATATATATATATATATATATATATATATATGTTGGAAAAGCTTCCTTAAATGTTATACTTCATAAACAGTTAAAATCAATTATAGAGAGAAATGTTAACAGACATGATATCGTGGTGTACATCGAATACTGTCAGCTAATGTTAAAGTTAGCGGCCCAGGTGCTAATTGTTTTTAACTTGAACGGTGTTGAAATGGTGGTGGTCTCTTTAAAAAGGGCAAACTATACCCACACACTCTATGACCATGTGGAAGGCTATGGCCGAAATGCATCAGTCAATCATTAGCGTGTATGTCAATTAACTTGCAATAAAGAAAAACGCTAACTTACCGGTGCTGTGCCGCTTGTCTCTTTGGTTCCCGGCCTCAGATGAGAAGAGAGACGGGGATTTGGGAGCACATTCTTGCCATAGTGAATGTAGTGACTGGACCACACAAAACGAGCACCCGAAAGGGAGACAGGATTCCTTTGCGGCCTGCTGACCGATAGAGACAAAGAATCCTGCCTCTGCCGACATCCAATATGATCGCATACAAACACACCTTCCGAAAACGGACCTGAAATCTGCCGGGCATCAGGGTGCCTGGTGAATGAAAAACACCTAAGGTGAGAGGGGCATGGTAGCAAAGGGAGGGAGGACATAGCTGCTTGAGTCTCGGAGGAGACACAGGGGGATAATTAAATCTCTCCTTAGGCCTTGTTACCTGCATTCAGCCGGAGCAAAGGAGGAGGATTATCAAATGTGAATCAGCATTTCTTCTGGTGTTACCGAATCTAGAAATAGGATACATGGGGAAAAAGAAAATTGGTTCAGTGAATAAGCTTCCGATCAATGTAGCGTAATAACCTAGAACATTGAGGAATGACTACCTGTCTGGATAAGAAAAGTTACATAAAAGAAATAGGTCAATAGGATAATAGCAAAAACTGGAACTGGGTCATTTGTGATTTAAAGTTTAATGTGATTCAATGCAAGTCTAAAAGTTGAAGAAGGAACGTGAAGAATTAATGCACGGACATAATGAGGGTTTGTGCTTCCCACACTAAATGATCTAGACCCAGATCTGCTGAAACAGTGTCAGATGGACACCACAGAATGTTCTGTAACGCTGATGAAAACACCGGTTGTTCATTCAGAAAGGAAACTCTCCAAAGCAATGGAGCACATTAAGGAACTGGAGGAATTATTGGGGCCCTCAAAAGATAAAGAAGTCAAAAATACCCTGTCTGCAATGGAAAAGAAATTGGAGAAACATGAGACGGAAATAGAGACTAAGGAAGCAAAAAACTTTTTACGACAGATTATGCTACTGTCAGGATTTACACCTTCGCAAGAAAACTCGACTACCTGTATAATAGACATACCATGGAAAAGATGCCCATAGAAACAGCCCAAACAAATGTGGACAGCTCAGAAATCAGCTCGGGGGACAAGGGGCCAATAACCTAAATGCCCAGGTTGGATTTTTCCTGGGGAATGAGGCTGTATCAGATGGAAACAAGAAGAACAGTCAGAGGGACCCCTCTGAGAGGGAATGCTCCACCACCAGACGGAGGACAAGGATGTAGAAAGGGAGCAGGAAGAGGATGAGGATCAAAAAAAAAAAAGAATATGATAATGGAAACAGACAGCAATCCAGTTTTAAACCTCTCAACCAAACAATTGAATAACAAACATATCAACTTACTGAATAAAGGTCTCACATTTTGGATCTGGCAACTGCCAGGATAGATTTGTACAAATTTTCAAGGAAGTTGAAGTTAAAAAACACTTCTCACAGAAAAAGAATATCAAACAAGGGAACAGAGAAAAATCTAACAGAAGAAGAAATAAAATATCTGTACTAACATTGGATGATGTGGCACATATGCGGATATTAAACTCCCTGACTACGGAAGCAGAGGATGCACCAACACAAGAGGGCATAGAAAGCATGTCAGATTCACAGGTTTGTGAATCTATGGGGATTCCAACAAACAAATCAATCATGGGCAAGTGCAAGTCCAAATCTAAGTTTTGCCCGCAGCTTCCACTGGGCAACAAGATAAATATTTTTCAGGAAATAATAACAGAGGGACTGCGCAGGACCAACAAAAATGATCTACGAAAAGAGGAAAGAAATCCCACAATATGACTAAATATGATTGGTGGGCACTCACAGATTTGTGAAATGATGAGAATATATAAATCATCAAAGGCTCTGACAAAGGGGGCAATATTGTCATCCTAAGTAAAGAACCGGACATTGCAGAAGCCAACAGGCAATTAAGAAATATGGAGCACTATCAGAATCTGTCAGGAGATCCCACAAAGGAGTTCATGCAAGTATTCCATGAAAAATTGTCAAGCCGGCACAAAAATAACTGTTGGATGATGATAAAAATCTATACTTAAGAACTGATCATTCATGACCCCCACCATTTACTTTCTGCCCAAAGTCCATGAGGACAAAAACAATCCACCATGGAGACCCATTGTAAGCTCCATCGGAGCCCTCCTTCAAAATACTTCAAGATTTATACATCTCTTCCATTTTTCCATATGTGACCACATTGCCAATCTATATCAGGGATTCACAAGACTTTATAAATAGGATAGGTGGCATACACTGGAAATCAAGTTATTGGATGGCCAAGGTTGATGTGGTGTAACTGTACACCCCCATCCAGCATTCAGATGGTATGAGAGCCTGTTAATATTTCTTGAAGTCATGATCAGTGTCATTTTCATATCATTCCAGAATGATGATGGAAATGATAGATTTGTGACTCCGGCACAACATGTTTTTATTCAACAATGAGTGTTTTCACCAAAGATAAGGCACAGCCACTGGGATATCCTTTGCACCAACCTATGCAAATCTCACCATGGGTTGGTGGGAGGCAGAGACTGTGTGGAACGATCAAAACATGGCTGAAGCGGACCAGGTCATCATGTGGGTCTGCTATATTGATGACTTATTTCTGCTATGGGAAGGTGAAAGAAAGGATTTTGAGAGAATCACTGAGTCCTTGAATACTAACTCACAAAAGCTCAAATTCACCTTTGAGATCAGCAACACACAGTTAAACTACCTCAACATCAGTGTGTATGTGAAGGATGACAGATTATGTAGCCATATGAAAGCTACCAGCAGCAATAGCATCCTCCATGCCAATACTGGGCATCAATGCGCCCTGAAATGGAGTGTCCCCTACAGAGAATTCCTCCAAGCAAGAAGGAATTGCTCTGAAATAGAAGAATTAGAGGCACAAGCAAGAGAAATTTGAAGGAAGGGGATACCCGATAAAGGTATTGGATGATGCATTAATGAGAGTCAGAAAAAGGAAAAGGGAGGACCTACTGGTAGTTAAACCTAAAAACATGACAAATAATGATGGAGAAGAACCCATAAGGTATATAATGGAATACAACTCATCCTATCAAGAAATAAGAGAACTCCTGAAACAGAACTGGCAGATCTTAAAGATGGATGATACCCTCAAAGATTCAAGATTCAATCCCGAATTCCCTAATATCACATGTAAAAAAATAAACCTTCTTTAGGAGACAGACTCACAAGCAGTTACATGCAACCAGAAGAGAAAATGGTGGGAACAGCAATTGAAAATTGGCTCACTAAAAATACGAAGGGGTTCTAGATGGTGCAAAAAGTGCAAAGCTTGTCCTTATGCTTGCAACAAGACCCAGTTTGAGACACAACATGGCTAACTAAGTATCATCAAGGAGAGGATGACAAGCGAAACCCCATTTGTTATTTATGTGTTTTGGAGTGCTCCAGTGGGCAAAGATATGGGAGCACAGTGAATAAAGTTAAATTAAGCATTCTTCAGCACATAAGAGCCATAAAAAACAGGGACTTTATAGACTCTATGGCTAAACATCTGAGGGAGCTACACGACGGAGATATAAGGAACTTGCACTTTTATGGTATCCAGAATGTCCAAAAGAAACCCTGTGGTGGAAATAGAGAACAGGACCTGCGGAGAATGGAATTGAGATGGATCAGCCCTGAGGTCTGAATGTGGATGCAGACCTGCACGTGAACCTTTGATGTAACCATACAACCTTCTGGAAACATGTGGACTCTGTAGGAGATGATGTCTTGAGAATAAACATATATGCATGGCTTCTGTATCTTTGAGATATGAAATGTGATTCAGATTTGGACAGCTTTTATTAGGGAACAAGATGGGACATGTAGGGTAAAGCATCATTCACAGCGAATTCTCTACAACAAAGGTTGAGCCACTTACAAATAGGCACATCATGAGCAATCCTATCACAGTGCTTATATAGGCAAATAGCACAAGGACAAGTACAGCCACAAATGAAGAGTATTCTTAATTGACAGATTGTAAAGTAGCAATTTGCATTTTAGAGTCCGCCCTTTAAATTTCATTATCTTAAGTACTAATGATAATTGCATCTTTTATCGCTTCATTTGATCAATGCACTTTGGACCAGTACTTAACCAGAATAATCTTTTTTAGCAATTCAAACTTTCAAAAAAAGTTTTGACTTGTGATTTTTGTACAGCCCGATAAAGCACTGGTGGAGAGTGTGAGATCACTAGTATAGTTGTAGGTTAAATCTGAGGGACTGTCAATGAGAAATCTGGCATCCTAGGGCTCACCCTCCCCATTATTATCATTCTAAGTACTGTATGGCACTAGCACTTTGGTTGCTCCCGCTGAGCATACCATTGGGACTGGCAGTTAACTAGAAGAGGCTTAAAACACTGGCACTTTAGACTCGCAAATCTATTGCACAGTAGCTTAAATCTGCTACCTCTTGGATAGTCAGATGAAGTGCCGTTAAAGGTAGCTCACTTTTGAGGGGCTTGGTACTTAATCAGAATAGTCCGTCTGAATGCAACTGACAGGCTCATTTTGAGGCAGAGAGTTTTAAGGAGAAACAATTAAATGTATGTTGATTTGGGGGCATTTTAACTTAAAGTATTTGCACGCTGCACTTTAACTGGCCGTGTTCAGTGCCAGAGAGGTGAAACCGGGGTGTGCGGTCTAGCTGTTGGTGACCACACCCCAGTAAAGTACGGCCGATGGCATGGACGTACCATCTGTCCAAATGCAACTGACAGGCTCATTTTGAGGCACAACATTTTATAGAGGAAAAATTAAATGTCTGTTGATTTGGGTGCATTTTAACTTAAAGTATTTGCACACTGCACTTTAACTGCCTGTTTTTGGAATGTAAAACACACTCTATACAGATTACACATAGTGATAACTTAATCCTCTCACTTAAACTTTCATCTACTTTCACTTTTTCTGGGTTATTAGTATACCGACCCCCAGGTGATCCCTGATATAATAGCAGAGTATGGGTTGTCCACCGCTAATTTCACACTGCTAGGGGATCTAAAAATACATTTTGATGATAGCTTGTGTACACAGGCCAACAGATTTAAGAGCGATCTAGCAGTGCTACAGCTTAGACAATAGGTAAAACAACCTACACACAACAAGAGCCATATACTGGACCCTATCTTTTCAAACATCCCACCCTTGGAAAAATATGAGCCCATACCAATTGTATGGTCAGATCATCTGTTAATTCAATTTACTAACCCCAAAAATGTACCACCTAAACAGAACAAAGCCCTTACCCAGCAAACACGACAGTGGACAAAAATGGACATTGCGGGCTGGCAAACAGCTTTGAGTAAAACCACCCAAGACTGGATGGAGATGTGTGCGCATCCTACCTAGCTTTTGGGGAGTGGATAGAATCCACACTAGAAGAGGTGGCACCTAGACACCACAAAAAAGTTTCCAGAGATAGAGTAAAAGTAAGCTGGTTTTCTGCAGAGCTAAGTGGGTTAAAAAAAGAGTGTAAGAGACGAGAAAGGAAATGGATACATCAATATGATGGAGAAAACAATCAGGCCTATAAAGCAAGTAAAAAACAATATCATCAGGCAATTTGCAAGGCTAAATTAAAGGACTTTGAGGAGAAGATTAAACAGACTGCTTATCCCAAAATTTCAAAATTCCTGGACAGCAATAACCTGCTACATCTAACACAAACGTGCTTTCACCCTGGGTGCAGTACGGAAACAGCCTTATTACTAGCAATGGAAGAAATGAGAATGACTGTAGATCAAGGTGTGGCGGCTGTGCTAATTCTTCTAGACTTGAGCGCAGCCTTCGACACCGTCTCCCACTCTGTCCTGAGAGAAAGGATGAAAGAATCAGGGATTTCAGGGCCTGCCCTAAAGTGGCTAATGACCTTCTTAACAAATAGAAGCTTTCAAGTTAGTAAAGGCACTTTTGTGTCAGAAAAGTTTAAAGTGGAATGTGGAGTGCCACAGGGCTTAGCATTGAGTCCTACGCTCTTCAATATCTATGTGAAACCACTGTCAGATATTATCGGGCACATGGTTTCACCATGGTGTCGTATGCGGAAGACACCCAAATTGTCATCTCCATGTCTCCAGATACTCCTTCAACCTCTAGGAGACTTAACACGTGCTTGGAACAGGTGGCTGACTGGATAGCGGCAAGTTGAACGGAGACAAAACAGAGGTGTTGGTGGTGGGTAATAACCCATCTCTCTGGGGGCAAATTGCAAAGACTTCCTGGCTAGGTGGACTTCCTACGCTGAAAGACAAGGTAAAGAACCTAAGAATGATACTAGATAAAGACTTGGCAATGAACTCCCAGGCCAAGAAAACAGCAGGGACCTGTTTCAGCTTGCTCAGATCACTGAGAAAAATGCTGAGATGGCTGCCATTGGAGAGTCGTAGGATGATGGTGCAAGGATTGATACTTTCACACCTTGACTATGGCAACTCCCTTTACATTCCTGCCTATGTCATAAAGAAACTACAGGTAATACAAAATGCGGCAGCTCGAGTGCTCTTGAATATCCCCAAGAGAAACTCAGCACAACTGGTGCTTGGACAACTACACTGGTTACCCATCAAAAAACGCATAGTATTCAAAACATTATGCATCGCACATAAGCTGAAACATGTACACAGGCCTTAGGCCCTACAACATCTCATTACCCCTTACACAACTGGAAGAGCATTGAGACAGAGCAATTTTTCTCTCCTGGCAGTCCCAAAAATAAGGAGAGCTAGAGGGGAAGGTAAAACATTTGCTTTCCTCAAGGCCAAGCTATGGAACTCCCTTCCTGTACACCTTAGGTCCAACAATAACTTGTTAAGCTTTAGGAGACAATTAAAACACATCGCTTTAGGCAATGATCATAGCCCAGGATCTTTCTCAATAAAACACACCCTCTGTGACCCAGACAGTTCTCTAGATATCTTGGAGTTGTTCCGATACACCTGTTCAGGAACTCATGTTAGTTTTTTGGGTCGGTCATCGCCGGGAAGCCCATTGTGGGTAGCTGTTGCGCTATATAAAACCCTATAAATAAATAAAAATAGACACTAAGCATGGGACATTAAATTTGTGACATTTGTTGACAAGTGGCTTTAATTTGCCCTTTCTTGTATGGCCAGATGGAGTAATGCCGGGAGTCAAGAAGTGGGAGATCACAAATTGACCTCTAGTTTGGGCAAGCACTGAGAACTGATGTTGTTAAAATGACCTTTAATCAAGCTTAGGAGTGAAATTGCAAATTTATATTCAACATTTGGATGGATAACAAGAATAATTCCCATAAGGGCTTTAGTACTTAACCACAATACAAATTGGGTGCTGAAAAAATTGTGTTAGAGTTTGTTACCTAACCTGAATAGGAATCAAGCACTGACACAATAAAATTAGCTATTTGCACATATGAAACTTGCTAATTTGCACAGTGACATTGAGCATTATTAAAACTGGATTGGTGCAATATTACTGATGACACTTTACTAAGGATAGCAGTAAGGGAGCAACATTCCAAAATTCAAATTAGATATTCATTTAAACTCAATTTGAGGTTTAGATTAGATATGCAACTTACTTTGTTTGCACAACTGCATTAGTAATGGACATTGCACCAGTACTGACACAGGACAATCTCAAGAGTGTCAGATGCAACAGGATCTGTCAATGTATAAATACAAGGAACTGTCTGAAATGTGATTATCCGTTATCAAGAATGCTTTAAAGATTTAAAAATGTTGCTTTTGATGTAACCCTACACACCTGAGTGCACGGAAGAAATGTGAAACGAAGCATTGAGATTTTGCAAATGTCTACCCATTTCAGCCACGTGGAATTACATAATGAAGTTGTAAAGTGTCTTTAGCGATGTTTGAAAAGCTTCCTTAAATGTCATACTTCATAAACAGTTAAAATCGATTATAGAGAGAAATGTTAAAAGACATGACATCATGGCAAACATCGAATACTGTAAACTAATGGTAAAGTTAGCGGCCCAGTACTAATTGTTTTTAAGTTCCACAGTGTGGAAATGGTGGTAGTCCCTTTAAAAAGGACAATCTGTACGCACACACTCTATGACCCTATTGCAGGCTACAGCCAAAACGCGTCTGTCAATCACTATCCTGTATGTCGATTAACTTGCAATAAAGAAAAGTGCAACCTTACCAGAGCCATGCTGCTTCTCTCTTTGGTCCCGGTCAGATGAGGCCGGGACTCAAGAGGCCAGATATATATATATATATATATATATATATATATATATATATATATATATATATATATATATATATATATATATATATATATCTCTCACACATATATATTTATATATATATATATATATATATATATATGTGTGTGTGTATATATATATATATATAGCACCTTCTGGCAATAGCCAGTAGATAGTTATAGTTCATAGGAAAAGCATTTTTTGTTTTGCCAATAACTTTGGCGCCGCTTGAGGAATCTTCACGAAATTTTCAAAAAAGTCCCCTTTTTGGTTCAGCGGCTATATTGAAAGTGGGGGTCAAGAAAAAAGGGGGGCCCAAAACGCATTTTCCCCATGTTATGTCTATGGGGATTTTTCATTTTTTTAACAAGACTGCAGCCTGAACCGTTGAACGGAATTACACCAAATTTGACAGAAAGCTAGATGTTGGTCTAGAAAGCGTGCTTTTTGTGATTTGGTGTAAATCCATTCAGTACTTTCAGAGATATCTAAGTTTAAAAAATATAGATATCTGAGGACGGAAGTCCTTGCAGTGAACTCGCGGATTCTACTGAAATTTAATTGGCTGCCAACACTTCAACCAGAAAATGTTGGCCGCCATCTTGGCTTTGGCTTGAAGCTGAGTCCCCAAAAAAATGTGAAAGGGCGCAAGGTAGAAATATGCTGACACCCTAGGCCTCTTGTTGTGCCACAGGGACCCACACGGCCAAAAAAGCATTGCTTTTAAGACATTGATCCAGCCGAAAATTTTATAAAAATGAAGCACGGACTTCTGCGCTTCATTTCTAATTGGCCCCTGGGTGGGCCAGGTCTCGCGGACATTGCAATAAATGAGGGGGGCCGCATGCCCCCCCACCTGGGGCTCATTGTTGCCGGTATGGCCTCCAACCTGGCCCCAGGGAACACCACCTCCCGAGGCTTATTTATTTAACAGTGGGGGGCCTCTTGGACCCCCACAGCCCCAGGGACCCCCACCTTCCCAGGGCTTTAAGTTTAAAAAATGTGGGGAGCCACGCGGACCCCCCCCCACTGCCCCGAGGACCACCACCTCCCTGTGGCTCTAATTTTAAGTGATGCAGGGGTCCGTGCAAACCCCTCCACCACCCCGGGGACCACTACTTCCCAGAGCCAAAATTGAAGAAGGGAGGGGGCCCTGCAGCCCCACTCCTGGAGCCATAGATGGCTATGGAGACCGCCACCTCCCAGGGCTGGCTCCTGCTATGTAAGTCAACGTGAGCAATATCCCCCACTAAATATACATATAAATAGGTAAAATATCCAAATGCATATATGACCCACAGAGTTTTTAGTTTTCAATCATTTATTATCAAAAATATACAGATTTTTCTTATTTGTTTTTCATTAGTTTTAACACAGTTTGTTCTAAAAGACACACTTATACATGGGAGATAGTTGTTTGCCATGGCTTGGCACGCCCCCCCCCCCCACTCCTGGGGCTCATTGATGCCGGTATGGCCTCCCCGGTCTCGAGGACCACCACCTCCCCAAGGCTTATTTATTTTACAATGGGGGGCCTCTTGGACCCCCACAGCCCAGGGACCACCACCTTCCCAGGGCTTTAAGTTTAAAGATTGTGGGGAGCCACGCGGACTCCCTGCAGCCCAGAGGACCACCACCTCCATGGGGCTCTAATTTTAAGTAATGCGGGGGCCGTACAGACCCCCCACTACCCCGGGGACCACCACTTCCTGGAGGCAGAATTGAAGAAGGGAGGGGGACCGCGCAGCCCCACTCCTGGAGCCATAGATGGCCATGGAGACCGCCACCTGCCAGGGCTGGCTCCTGCTATGTCCTGGGGTGCCCACCCCAGGACATAGCTGTTTGCCATGGCTTGGCAGGAGCTTTACCATTCCCGCCAACTTTAGCAAACTGTGCTTCACTTTGAGCAAGCGAGAGCATTTTGCTCTCGCTTGCTCAAAGTGGAGCACAATTGCTTTTACACACAGGGAGCTGCATGTTAGCATCTCCCTATGTATAAAAGCAATGCCAGCTCCCGCAGGAGCCAGGGAGTCGGCAGGGACCACAGGGGTCTGTAGGATCCCCCGTGGTCCCCATCTTTGGTGAGTGGGTGCCCTGGTGGGACCAGGGCACTCACATTACAGGCCGGGCCCGGGACCCCAGGACCAAAATCTGCCCAGGAGGAGGGCTGCTTGGCCCCACTCCCATTAATTTTCCTGGGGTATAGAGTCTCCGGGGCCAGGGAAGGGGGGCCATGCGGCCCTCCTTCAGTTAAAAAAAATGCAGAACCGGCAAGTCGCCGGAGGCCCCGACCCCTTTCTCCACTACTCTGCAAATGCACCTCCTGGTGAACTGCTGATTGGGGGATGAAGTCCACTTGAATGCTGTGGGTTCTTGGGGGCCCACAAGCCCCCCTGTTACCTCCAGTAAGTCCCAAATAGCAGGATTGCTGAGAGGTCATCCAGGCCTTGCCCCCTTTCTCCACCAGTCTACAAATACACCTCCTGGTGGACTACTGGTTGGGGGATGAAGTCTCCTTGGTTGCTGAGGTTCCGTGGGGGCCAACAAACCCTCCTGTTACCTCCAGTAAATCCCACACAGCAGGGTTGCTAAAAGGTCTTCGCCCCCTTTCTCCACCACTTTGCAAACACACCTCCTGGCACACTACTGGTTGGGGGATGAAGTCGTCTTGGAAGCTGAAGGTCCTTAGCACCAAGACACCCTCCTGTTACCTCTAGTAAGTGCGACACAGCGGGATTCGTGAGAACTGGTCAGAGGACCCCCCCCCCATTCTCCACCACTCTACAAATGCCGCTACTAGTTAAAAAAACATAGAAATTCACTGAAAAAACCAAAGGCTACAGGGTTGTTATATTTACACTGGCATTTCACTCGTACAAAACCAGAGAAATTCAACAGTTATAATTAGCTGAGCTAACTATAACTTACGCCCCCGCAATGCTCTGCTTATGACCTCACATATTACTTCATATATATGATATGGTCAGTGACATCACGCGTGACATTACTAATGACATCTCCGCGGGCCACCAGGAGACGTTCCAGAGGGCTGTGTGTCTGCCAAAGATGAAGTCTTCCGTTTTGTCTGTGGTGAGTTTCAGGCAGTAGTCTTTCATCCATGTCGCAGGGTTCTTCATCCAGTTGTGGAAGTTGGTCTTTTTTTTTTTTTTTTCCTCATTTATGCGATTAAATATGGTTATGGTAAGGCCAAAGTCACCTTATATACCCCAAAACTCTTGAAAGAAAGCCGCCAATAGGGTACAAGGTTAAACCAGGTCTCAACAACCTTCAAGGTATTTGGAATTGGTCAAACATGGTCCCACCATGATGATTCCATCCAACTTGTTTGGATTCGCATTAGATAAAATCATTGGACATCTCGCCCTAGTTTAACATATATTCTTATCCCATAGTTCCCAATACTTTACTTGTTTGCTCTTCCCACTAGCTTTATCCAGCTTCTTAATTCTATCTACTGCCCTACGCCACTCTGCCACCCCAGGAGGAGTAGGGAGAATCCAATTAATACACACCTCCCGTCTAGCTAACAGGATCAAGACAAATAATAAATATTTTTGGTTTTTACTTAGTACCATATCCGCTGCATTATTATCCGAAATGCCAAAAATAACTGTAAAAGTGCTTACCTTGATGTTGATATCTAAAGCTTTTGAAATACTCTTACCAACTTCTTCCCAAAAGACACCAAGGTGTGTGCACAGATGAAACATATGAATATCGTTTGCATTTATCTCGTTGCATTTCGGGCAGTGTTTCATCTCCTGATTATTTATTTTAGACAGCTTCTCAGGCGTGCAATATGACCTGTGTATGGTAAACAAATGGTTTTTCCTTAGGGGTGCAGAAGCAATAGTATACCAAAGAAAAGTGCAGGATACTTGCCATAACTGTTGCAAGTCTTGATCCGGAAAGACTTTTTTCCAGATATCGTCTGGGGTGGTGAAATCGCCTTCCTCGTTCTGAATCATGTACCAGTACCATTTAGATACTTCTTTCCGGGTTGGGTCTTTTTGAAACTCTTCTTCCAATTTTTGTGTAGAAGCTGATGTTTTCTCTTGGTCTTTTGACCAACTCGCCAGCTGGTAGTATTTGAACTTGGAAAGACCACCATTGGTCTTTTCTAGCAATGAAGCCCAACTTTGTAGGATGCCGTTTTCATGAAGTTCTCTCCAACGAGTTATACCTGCACTTATCAATGGGGCAGCAAGAGAGTCTTTTAAGCAGTCCGGGGTTCCATATAGGTGCTAGACCACTATAGTAGGGAATTTTCCAAGATTTCCTTAGATCATACCATAGCTTATATGCTGATCTCAGAACTTTTAATTTTATCTTTTTAAAATATTTTGGATGACCAAATTTATAAAGGCAGTTATCCTCATCCGTTACAGTGTGCCAGTATGAAGGATACAAATCACGGGGTCTAAGAAGGATCCTAATATTCTTAAATTGAAAGCCTCTGTAATAGGCCAAAAGGTCCGGGCTAGCTATGCCTCCTCGATTTTTCCTCTGGCAAAGCTTCCTCCATGCTATCCTTACCCCTTTGGAAGCCCGAATAAAGGTGTTAATTTCACTTTGGATCTTCTTTAACCATATGGGCTTGAATTCCAGTGGGATTGCATTAAATAAGAAGGTGAATTTGGGCAGAATTGACATTTTTACAGCATTTGTTCTCCCCAAAAAAGTAAGGGACAGACTATTCCAGGACTTTAGCAATTTTCTCATCTCTTTTACTTTCGAGTTGTGGTTTGCTTGGGCAATCTCATCGATGTTTTTTAGAACCTCTATCCCCAAATATTTAATTCTGTTATTACCTCCTATTGATGGTGAATTCATATTCCAGAGCATCATCTCAGTCTTCTGGCGATTAACTAGGTAACCGGAGATGCTACCGAAATCTGTGAACAACTTTGTTATGGGGTGAAGGGATTTATCTAAATCACTTGTGTAGAGCATTAGATCATCTGCATATAATGCAACCTTAATGACCCATTCTTTAAAGGTGAAGGGAATAATTTCTTGAGACCTTCTGATCATATTCGCAAGAGGCTCAATGTACAAATTAAAAAGATGAGGGGAGAGCGGGCACCCCTGTCTCGTGCCTCTATTGATAGCAAATTCTTTCGAGAGGCTTCCATTTATCAGAATTTTTGCTTTCGGAGCTTTATATATGTTTCTAATTGCTCTCAAGAAATTATCTCCTAAACCAAAGTGAAAAATAACAGATTGCAGGAATGACCAATTTACACGGTCGAATGCTTTAGCAGCATCGAACGTAAGTACCGCTAATGGGATTTTTTCTTGGGTGGCTATATCAATGGCGCCAATAAGTTGGTGAGTAAGTTCGTGTAATTGCCTCCCCTTAGTGAAACCTTTCTGGTCGTTGTGAATAATTTTATCGGTTATATTGCCTAACCTTATAGCTAAAACCTGGGTGAAGATTTTATAATCATTATTAAGAATAGAAATAGGCCTGTATGACTCACATTTATGAGGGTCTTTACCAGGTTTCAAAATTAAACTGATAGTGGCATCATTCCATGATTTTGGGAGCTGTTGGCCATCCAGATTTATGGAATTAAAAAGGTCTGTCAAAATGGGGGCTAATTGTTCTTTTAGGGCTAGATAAAATTCATTTGGGATAGCGTCAGGGCCAGCAGCTTTGTTTTTTTTCATCCTATTTATCGCCTTCATGACCTCCTCTATAGTTATTGTTTTATTTAAGGCTTCACATGAGTCTAAGTCTAAACTTGTTATTTGTGAGTTTTTTAAATACAAATTTACCGCCTGAGCAGGAGGTGTTAAATCTTCCTCATATAATGCCTGAAAAAAATCTACAAATGCTTCTTCTATACCTAAGCTGTCTTCTACCCTCCCTCCATCTCGTGCCTTATAAATTGCCATAATCTTGTTCCTATTGGAATCTATTTTAAGCTTCCATGCTAGTAACTTCCCACCGTTTTCCCCATACTCATAGGTTGACAAACTGCTAGCCTCCCGTCTTTTCCTGACTCGATCTTCTAAGTATAGTGATAAATCCTGCTTTTTCTTAGATAATTCTTCAATTGCCCTTTCTTGTTCTGCCTTCGATGTAATGCCTTCGCTCTTTTTTTGCGTTTCTAAAATATCTGCTTCAAACTGTTTGATTTTATGCCTATTCTCCTTGTTCTTCCTTGCTGCAAGACCAATGAGCTTTCCTCTAATGACGGATTTATATGCATCCCAAACTATGTGACTGGGTACTTCCCCGTTAGTATTTATTAGAAAGTATTCTGATGTCTCGCCCTCAACTTCCCAATTAGTTGTTTATCTAACAAGAGAGTACGGTCTAGTGTCCATCTTTTCTTACCCTGAGGGGAGTCTTGGATTAATTCCATCTGGACTAGGGAGTGGTCGGAAAGGTGCGCTGGTATATGTATTACCTTTTTACCCTTTTGCTCCATAATTTATCAATTAAAAAGAAATCAATTCTGGAAGCGTGACCATATTTATGGTTCCTATAAGTAAATCTATTGCTTTGGTCACCTTTGATCTTCCAGATATCTACCAGCCCCAAGTCCTCTTTAAACCTATTCAGTCAATCCCTCATTTTTATTAAGTTGAGACCTCTTCCAGGCGGGTGTCTATCATGCTTAGGATCTAACAATATATTAAAATCTCCTCCAAGAATTATTGGCGTGGATACATTAATTAGTTGGGCATATAACGATTGAAGTGGTTCAGGGTCATCCGAGTTAGGGCCATAGTAACCCACCACCGAGAAGAGGTTGTCCCCATATTTCATTTTCACTAGGATCCATCTACCTTTCGGGTCCCCACACTCTTCCAACATAGTTATTTTAGATGGTCTTTTAACAATTACTGCAACCCCCTTGATACAACAGGTTTG
Source organism: Calotriton arnoldi (assembly GCA_963921515.1). Taxonomy (NCBI): domain Eukaryota; kingdom Metazoa; phylum Chordata; class Amphibia; order Caudata; family Salamandridae; genus Calotriton; species Calotriton arnoldi. Next base: position 99,596 of record CAWUFW010020617.1, on the reverse strand, counting down.
ATTTGTGCAAGCACTACTTTCTATCCATTTTTCATATTTTGTAAATTCATGCCATTCTGTTTTTAATAGATGAGTTTCCTGCAGTATTATAACATCACTCTTTATTAGCTTGAGATATTCAAAAATCTTTTGACGCCTTCTCTTGACCCTAAGCCCATTAACATTCCATGTTGTGATTTTTATTTCGCCTATCTTAGAGGAGTTTTTTAGTTCTACAAGCTATTGTGGCCTTGTTTACCATAAAATGTACATATCGGACAAATGCATTTTTTTTTTTTTTTTTCCCTATGCTCCCCACCCAATGGAAACAAAACGTCGTAAGTGTGCTCAAAATAAAACAAAAAACCTACAGCTCCTACCCACTCTACCCCTCCCACCCCTCCCTGGAGAACCCTCCCGACTTCCTTTTGGGCAGTCTTATTACCCTATTTGAGCTCCGTTATTGTAGGGTTGTCCTATCTTTATTGTGTTATATTTCTGGCTCTTACTTCAATCTCATTTATTTGTGAGCTTTTATTTGCTTCAACAGTGATTCTACCTCTTTTGGTTCACGAATGTTAAAAGTCTTGTTATTCCACATAATTTTCAAAAGGGCAGGGAATTTCATTTGAACCGACGCCCCTGCTGCTCTCAGCTCTTTCATGTAATTCCCTAAGGCCCACTGTCTATCTGCTGTCGCCCTAGATATGTCCGAGCGAACTTTGTAATTATAACCATCCTTTGTGAGAGTGGTAGACTTTAACGCAGCGTTTAAGATAATCTCTTTTATAGTATAAGTTTTGAAGTTAACAAGTATTCGGCGAGGGTTTTTCCTTGGTTTATTCAGTCTGAAAGGGTCCCTGTGGACCCTTTGAATATCGTCCTCTAGCGCTTTTTCGTCTAGCTCTGGAGAAATTCCCTTGATCAGGTTAATTATAAAAGTCTTTAAGTTTTGGCCTTCGGCGCCTTCTGGAATACTCAGAAACCGTAAATTACTCCTCCTTGCGTTGTTTTCCAACGTTTCAACTTTGTCTCTAAGTTCCTTCTCTGAAGATCTTAACTCCTCAATGTCATTCTGACATGATCTCACTTCTTTTTTGGTTTGTTCCAGAGATACTTCTATAGTGGAGACCCTAACGACTAAGGCATTAACCTTAGATTCTAATGCCTCGCATGTTGCCTGGATCCTCTCCTGATTTTTTTCAGACTTGGGAAGCCATGCTTCATTTCTTTAAAGAGAGACCCCATTAGTTCCCCAATTTCAGTGCGCGGAGGTATCTCTAAAAGCTGATCTTTATTTATAGTCTTTTGATGTTGATTTTCATCCCTCTCGTGATCCTCTTCTATTTCGATGTCATTATTACCCTCCTTGTCTGTCTGATCGAGGACTTGAAATGGGTTAGATATCTCTATTATTTGCATATCACCGATAGATGCTAGATTTTGCATGGTAAGGGCCCCCCGTACAGATCTTTCCTCCTTCAATATTGTGTTTTTAGACACCTGTTGAACTTTGAAGAAGGAGCGAAGAGATGGTGTGACTTTTAGGCTGGCACCCTTTTTTAACTGCTCTTTTTTCGCCGCCTTCGCTGCTCTAGTAGAAACCACTGCCACTGTATCACCTTTTACTCTCTGGTTTCCTTGTTTCTTAGTTGCTTTTATAGCTGTGCTATGACTAGGATGGACAGTTTGTTCTTGGTCAGATTCTTTAAATGTTAGTAGAGCAGCGTCGACTTTAGACGGGACGGTTGAAGGTTTCCTCTTCCTTAGTGCATAACTTATATCTTGAATTTGACTCTTTGTACTCTCTTTTTTGTCCAAGACCCTTACGTCGATAGCAGTCTACTCAGAACTATCCAGAATCTGCAGTTTTAAGTCTTCTGGGGTTACAATATCTTCTCGTAGTGATTGTTTATTAGTGTTATTTTTGGGTGTAAACAGGTCCTTTACCTGGCCCTTCCCCCTCCTTCTTGCCGAATTCATACACACTACGCTACGATTTACTGTAGTGGTTCTGTGTTCCTCATTTTAATTACACAACTCTGTTCTGATTTAGCATTTGAATTCAAAACAGATAGCAGAGAGCTGCTTGGGGGGCCTCTAAAACTTACTTTCGTTGTAGCTCTTCTCCTCCGGAGTAGCTCAGCTGCAGCGGCTGACCAAACCGCTCCCCTCCCTCCTCTCGGTCTCTGAGGGTCAGAGGGCGGCTCTCCTCCGAATCTTGCCTGCACCTCCGCCACTGTTTTCGCCTCCACAGCGCCTCCAACAATGGCACGTGATCCTCAGCCGACAACCCTCAGCTTCCAAACTCCAAAAACTCACGGGCGAAAGAAAGAGAAAAGAAACCGGTCTCCCGATCAGCCGAAGACTTCACGACTCAACGCGGCTCGGCGCTCTGTGGCTCCCGCACTGATCAGCAGGACGGACACCGCTGTAGTAACACCACAAAAAGGCACCAAAAACAGGGAAATCAAGTCTCTCATCGGGGACGCTCCACCCGGAAGAGTCATCCGTGCCTTTCACCTCCACGAGCCATTACGTTCTGCAAGGACTTCCCTATCTCACGGAGCTCGCGACCCGCTCTCCTAGCTGGCCGCCATGTTCTCCCCTGTCCCTGGAATTTTCTGGAGTCGCGCCTGCACCGTGCACCGTACGCGATGGAACCCCTGGAAGTTGGTCTTTGTAGCGGTGGGGTTCACTGAGAGAGAGAGGACGAGCTGAGTGTCGTTGGCAAAGGAGATCCTCTTGATACCGTGCGATCAGACAATGTCTGCGAGAGGAGTCATGTAGATGCTGAAGAGGGTAGGGCTGAGGGATGAGCCTTGGGGCACTCTGTAGATGGTGTGCTTGGGTTGCGAGATGAATGGGGGGTGGCGGACTCTCTGGGTGCATCCCATGAGTAAGGAGACCATCCATCTGAGTGAATTGTTTGTGATTCCAGTCTGGCATAGTTGGTCAATGAGAGTGTGGTGGGGGACGGTGTTGAATGCTGCGGAGAGATCTAGGTGGATAAGGGCGGCTGATTCTCCTTTGTTGAGTGGGGCTCGGATGTCTTCTGTTGCTGCGATCAGGGCTGTCTCGGTGCTGTGGTTGGCTCCAAAGCCTCATTAGCATGGGTCCAGCAGTTTGTTTTTTTCCAGATGATGGGTGAGTTGGAGGTAGGTGTGGGCAGTAAACTCTGCTTCGCTGGCCGAGTTTGTGGAGTTTTGCAACTCTGCGCTCCGTTTTGGAGTGCGAAGTTACGCAAAAACTCCGTGCTCCGCTGCGTGGTGGAGTTTACCGATGCCCACGCCCAACCCCTAGTTTTGTTTTCATTCTTCACCCCACTAGCCACATCTTTGAAAGCCCTCCTCGCGTGCTCTTTTCCAGGCCCTGCTTTTAAAACTTGAATCGGGTGGCACACAGCAAAAAAACAGACAAAGTTGTACCTCCGGTAGCTTCCGATGTGTCAGTGGCACATGTGCTATCTGCCCCCAGTCCAAAAAAGTACTCTGCAATGTGAGAGAAAGAGAAAACAAAACTTGAGGGTGAGAAACTGATGCAGGAGACGTTTAGATGGGAGATGGAATGAAAGTGAAGAAGAGCAGCAAAAGAGAGAGTGAAAAGGGGAAAGAGAGACAGCAAAAGGGAAGAAAGAAGCGGATGAGGCAAAAGGGCAGAGAGTGGGGGCGGTAGAGAAAGGGAGAAAGAAGCGAAAGGCAGAAAGGGAGAAAGAAACGAGCAGGGGTGAAAAAGGGAGACAAGTGCTTAGGAGAAAGAGAGCAAGGGGGGGGTTGGGAGGGGAAATTATTCATGTACATTTGAAGTCTTGCGATACCAGTAAGTGACAGATCCACCCATGAGTCCCAGGACATGTTTGGCAATTACCTGTACTTTAGGAAGCAGCTTTGGGGCAGGGCAATAGTTAATGGCTCCATAATATGGCACAGATAGATGTCTGAAGATAAAACAGACTATTCACTGTAGTCCTTTGTCTGTGTTGACGAATGGTTCTCTGCTGGTGGTCACTGCTGCATGAATTCTGTGATGGGGAGAACAGAAGGTAATACTTCCGACAAATGGAGTGGAAGTCCCTTTTGTGCTGTTTCTGGTTGGTGGGGTTTAGTAGCTGCACACAGTGCTGATGCACCATCCGAAACATGTGGGAAGCAATTCAGCAGCAATAGAGAAGACGCCATGAGCAGGTAATCACAGAGCAAATTTTTATTTAAAATCAGGGTTCAGTGAGGCACATATGTATCTCTACAGTATATTTACATGCCGTATAGTATGGTGCTTTGCTTTCACGAGGCCTTAGTAATGGCGCTAGTGCCATGCATTGAGGTAGAGGTCTGAGTGTGAGTAATGCATGATCATGACTCTTTTCTGATGTACAGTGCCTCTGTGAGGCCTTTGGAACAATGGTACTTCTGTGGAGCAGAGGGACGCGCCGACGGCTGCTGTACAGTAGTGCATGATCATGTGAGCAGGTTACATCAGACACCACAATACTACTACTGCCACTCACGGAATTCCGCGGAATTGCGTGGAGTTTTTCGGTTACTCAGTGGAATTCCACAGATTGGAACTCTGCAGGCCCCACCCAGGCCAAGTTGGAAGTTGATGGCCTACTCCAGGACTTTGGCAGGATACGTGAGGAGGGGGCTTGGGACGGTAGGTCTGTAGTTCTCTGGGGTCTGCCGTAGGTTTATTGAGGAGAGGGTCTAATCTCTGTATGCTTCCATGCGTCTGGAAATGTGGCTGTGGTTATGGAAGTGTTGAGGATGATGGTGAGCTGGTGGCTGATCTTGTTGCTTCCCAGGTTGAAGAGTCGGTGAGGGCATGTGTCGGTGGGTGCTCTTGAGTGGTTGGTGGTTGTGGTCGATAGGTTGTAGAAGAGGTCGGAGGGTTGGGGCTCGAAGTTTCTGTAGATGGTTGCTATCTTGTTGTGGAAGCAGTCGACGAGGGAGTCGCAGAGCTCCTGTGAGGGAGGGATGGCGTTTTCTGTGGCTGACGGGCAGGTTAACTCCCTGACGATGGTGAAGAGTCCCTTGGTTTGGTTGCTGCTGGTTTCAAGCCGATGTGTCAGGGCCTCCTTTTTTGCGACTTTGAGCTGGTAATGGTAGGCGTTGAGGGATGATTTGTAGGAGGCTTGGTCGGTGCCGTTCTTTCTGGTTTACTTGGTGGGTCTGTGCAATTTAACTGGTTTGGTGGGGGCGACTTGAGTGGCAGCGTGGGTGATCCAGGTGTTGAAATTCTCTACTGTCTGGTCCAGGTTGAAGGTGATGTTGGACTAAACAGTGCTGAGTGCATCAGTCCATTGCTGCTGAGTTAGCATTGGTCCAGCTGTGGTAGGGAGTTCTGTGTCGGTTGGGGGTGGTGCACGGCAGGGTAGTGAGGGTGAAGTGTATGATGAGTGGTCTGTCCAGGTGATTCCTGAGGGATGGCTGTATTTGATTCTGTTGCTGGACGTGAAAATGGGGTCTAGAGTGTGTCCTGCTCTGTGTGTGGAGTGGGTGACAATCTGTTTGAGGCCGATGTTGCCTAGTCTTGTCAGTGGTATTGGTGTCAGTGGGGTTGTCCAGGTGGAAGTTGAGGTCTCCCAGGAACATGTAGTGTTCAGATTTGAAGGAAAGCAGTGTGATTAATTTGGCAATGGCGTCGCTAAGACCAGTTCGTGGCCCTGACAGTCTGTAAGCAAGGGTGCCTTTGATGGTGGTTTTGGCATCAGTGTGGAGCTTGAAATTTGTGTTTTCCATCGTCGGCTGGTGTTGTTGTTGGCGATGGTGCAGGTGATTCATTCCTTGTGTACGATCGCAATGCCTCTCCGTGTCTGTTAGTGCAGTTTCAGTGTTTCATCTTGTACCCACTGGGAGTTGCCATGGCGATGTCTGGGGCTGATGTGCGGGTGAGCCAGGTCTTGGTGATGAAGGTCACATCGGGGCAAATGGTGGAGATGGTGTCCCAGATTTTGGTGGCGTGTTTGCAGAGTGATCTGGTGTTGATCAGGAGGCAGTTGAGTTGATCCGGTGGGGTGTCAGCTTCTGGTGTTGGGGTGGTGTTGTCTGATGTGGCGGTGGCTGGTGATGAAGTGGCGTTGAAGCATCAGTGGATGCAGGTGAAAGGTCCCTCTGTGGAGCGTGGAGATGTGCGGCAGCAGTTGTTGCTGCGTGCAGGGTTCAGTCTACGGAGTACCTGTGGGGGTGTGGCGGGCCAGGGTTCCTGGCTCTCTGTGCGGTTCAGTCGCGAAAGGGCACAGACGGACTTGCCTTTAGCATGCCAGCGGCGAACCTGCTGGGTCGGCCGCTGTGCGGCCACGCTGTGGCCTCCATTAAGTAGCCTTGGGAGGTGGGAGGGTCTGTCTGGGAGTCAAGAGGTCAGGGGACTTGGGCCACAGCGGGAAAAGACGGCACGGGAACCGGAGTGAACCGTATAGAGAGAAAAAGAGAAGAGAAACAGTTGCAGGCAAGACAGAATTTACCAGTCACAGTGTATCATAAAGGGACAAAAACAGAGGAAAAACAATATTATCAACAGCAATTTTGGTGGCAAAACAATGCTGTCACAGCACAAGAGAACACGTTATGCACAGAGCATTCAACAGGGCACACCATGATGGTGCCTCTGCACCACAGGAGCTACAAGCAGGAGAGCGTTGAGCAGGACCAAGTGGTCGAGGGCTACTCACTGGAACAGCCTGTGGCCTCAATTAAATAGCCCTGGGAGGTGTGAGGGGCCATCAAGGAGGCGGGAGGTCAAGGAACTTGGGCAGGGGCAGGAAAAGATGGCACAGAAACTGGAGTGAACCAGATAGAGAGAAAAAGGAGAAGGGAAACATTTCCATGGTCAGCACTTCTCACCTAGCGAGATTGCGTTCCATATCCCCGATCACCTTAGCCCAAACTGACCCACTATGGGGCAACCCCACACCTTGTGTGGGCACTGCAGTGTTGGTTTGCCTCATAACATTAAGCCTATGGGGCGTAAAATATGTTGCAACCAGATAATTAAACTAGGTGTATTTGAATCTAGTGTTCCTAGATACTCTGTGTACCTGCTCTAGGACCTGCTCCCATTCTGTACCCCCCTAAAATCTCTGCTCAGCGATCTCTCCCATCTGGCACGTAAGTGTGCAAGATCAGTAGCTGTCACCAAAAGAAACATCTTTCAGACCCAGGTGATTAATTTGCACCCCCTCTAAAGGTAATAAGGTCTGTAAGAGATCATATGTGCGCAGCTCCACATTGTTCAGACCCCATAGTCGGGGCAGTGCACTCCTCAATGCAGCATACAGCACTGTGTCCCCGGCAGGCCCTCCTCCTACATCAGTGCCTCCATGGTGTGGACGACTCCTTTATCATAGCAATCCCCAATTGTTTCTATTCCGTGGTACTCCAATCCTGTAGTCATCTCCATAAAGTATCCCCCCCTTATAGTGTGTACTACCACCAGAGGCAAAGCTGGTGCATAAGGGGGGTGTTGCTTAGTTTTAGTGACTGCCGCCTTCCAGCAGCGGAGCGCCACTGCAGGGAGGGCAGGTCTCTCCATCCATGTCATCCCTGCCCCCAGCATCAGCCCGATCAGCACCCCTTAGTAGCGTGGCTTTCTAGCTTCACCCATCTCCACTATCTGAAGCCCAGCAAGCCAGCGGGACAACCATTGCAGTTCTGCTGATAAAAAATAGATCTCAAAGTCCGGGGCACCCAGACTATCCTCAGCCATCGGATGTATCAACGTGTCCAAAGAGGCCCGGTGTCTGCCACTGTCCCAGATACATTCCCACAGCAGCCTGTTCAGTTTCCTGAACCAAGACCGTGGCACCCAAACTGGCAAGTTTGTAAAGTAGTATAGGGCTTGGGGCAACATTATCATCTTCGACAGTGGAATTTGTGACATTATCTGGAGTTTTAAGTACCGCCAAAAATGAACATTGCCCTTCAGGGTCCCTCCCAAGTTTCCCATCCTAAAGTCCATCGTAGAGTGATACACCTTAACATCCAGGTACTGTAGCACTCTGGGTTAGCAGTTATTGGAAAGGCACAGGTCTTGGTTCAGTTTGTGTGGAGGCCCAACAACCTCCCTAGTTCCTCCAGGAGCTCGATGCTCCATGGTATATCTAACTCAGCGCCCCAGAGATACAGGAGCATGTTGTCCGCATCCAGCGACACCACAAGCTCCCCGACCCCCAACAGGATCATCTCCTCAGTCCCTTTGGCCTAAGCACACAGGCAAATGGCTCTGTCATCAATGCAAAAAGCATCGGGGACAGCGGACAACCCTGCTGTGTGCCACGACATATGCCAAATGCTTCGGATCTACACTGTCCCGCTCCAACTCTGGCAGTGGCTCATGAGTATAGTAGACCCACATATTCACTCCTGTCCTAGGTTCATTCTCACCATAACTGCTTTGAGGTATTCCCAGTTTATAGTGTTGAACACCTTTCTAATGACTACAGAAAGGACTAGTGCCATGCCACGATACTGGCTAGTTGTTTTGTCCATCACTCTGAACAACCTTTTGATATTTAAGGAGGTGTTATGTTGAGGTGTGGATTGCGGTGGATCAACGCCGACGATGAGGCTTGAGGCGGTTGGCAAGTATTCTTATAAGGACCATATAGTCCAGATTGAGCATGGACAGGGACATCTACGCCATCACATCGAGCGGGATTGATATGATCAGTGCTTCCCTTGTGGTGTCTGGCAGTATGCCCCTTTCCAGGGCTGCCACATACATCTCAGCTAGGCATGGCACCAGACTATCCTGATAGATATAATCGAACCCTAGCGGTAGCCTGTCCGTTGCCGATGTCCTACCCTGCACCGGCTCCGAGACAGCGCACTTAGGGGCATATTCTCAAGGACTTATCGCAGAGTTATTGGCACTTTAGCGCAGCAAAAGTGGCGAAAGAATTATCGCCCCATTCCCAAGCTGGTGCAAACTGCCCACATCGCCAGTTTACCAGCGATAGCTGCCGCAAAAAACATCGCCACGGATGAGAGAGACAACTAACGCTAATGATATGCAGAGTAGGCGGTCCCGTGCAAAAACACACGAAAACACCACTTCGTGATATTCTCAACTTCCAGCCAGATCTGCGATGCGAACTAAAAACAGGTGATAAGGCGCGTTAGCAGCAGGGATTTAACACCTGCCTTTTACTGGTGTTAAGCAGGACGACAAACTGCAGTAGAAAGGGAGCCCAGCCCAGAGCCACATCTGAAGACCAACAGATGCCATGGAGACACTGATCATGCAGCTCGGAGACCCAAGAGGGCCACAACACCCACCGCCACCACCCCCAGCCCCCCCCCCGGATCCCCCTACTACCACCGAGGCAGCGCAGAACAGGACAGCGGACGTTCCGAAAACGGCATGGCCCCTCAGCCACACAATAGCAGAATGTGGGGAGAGGTGGGAACCAAGTATGTGTGAAGGAGGCAAGTCACCCATGAATAAGAATGCACACAATGCCAAGTGTGGCGGTGATGTGCTGGACAGACCTCAGTATGCAGAGCACAGACCTATCCATATGGACATATACTGCAGGTGTTTGCAGTGTCGTGGACAGTGGACGCAACCATGTTACCTCAGGCAGTGGGGAAGACCTCGGTCATGTAGCTGTGCCGTCCCCCCCTGTAAGCATAAGCGGAGTGGGCTTGTCCGGCGTACGCCAGCCCAGCGTAGGAGTGTGAATAAATAGGCCGGGGCACTGGGCGTGGTTCACTTCCGGGATGGCCAACGTGTCTGCCAGGGCGGCGCCCCTCACTCTGCCATGAGTCTGCCGCAGTGACTGCCAGCCTCTTCAGCCGAACGCCGGCTTCTGCGACACAGGCCCCCAGCGCACCCAGCCGCACAGCACCACGGAGTTATGTGTGTGCTGGATTCTGCCTCCGGCCTACACTGCGGTCAGCAGGGCTCACAATTCAGATCAAGTCGCGATTGCAGATGACGCAGTCCAGTAGGCAACAGACAGTGACCCCAGTGCGGCCTGCCCGGACCACACATCATCGCTGGCTGCGCACCCCCTGAGCGCCACAGGTGCCACTAACTCTGTGCACCACAAGTCAACGCCACGTAGCTGCGGGCCCTTGCTGACCTCTGCCTCCGGCCTACACTGAGGTCAGCAGGGCTCACAATTCAGATTGAGTCGCGATTGCAGATGACGCAGTCCAGTAGGCAACAGACATTGCCACCAGTGGGGCCCGCCCGGACCACGCATCATCGCTGGCTGCGCACCCCCTGAGCGCCACAGGTGCCACTAACTCTGTGCACCACAAGTCAATGCCACGTGGCCATATTGAGGCGGAATTCAATAGGCAAAAGACATTGCTCCCAGTGCGGCCCGCCCGGACCACGCATCATCGCTGGCTGCGCACCCCCTGAGCACCACAGGTGCCACTAACTCTGTGCACCACAAGTCAATGCCACGTGGCCATATTGAGGCAGAATTCAATAGGTAAAAGACATTGCTCCCAGTGCGGCCCGCCCGGACCACGCATCATCGGTGGCTGCGCACCCCGAGCGCCACACGTGCCACTAACTCTGTGCACCACCAGTCAACGCCACATGGCCATATTGAGGCAGAATTCAATAGGCAAAAGACATTGCTCCCAGAGCGGCCCGCCCGGACCACGCATCATCGCTGGCTGCGCACCCCCTGAGCGCCACAGGTGCCACTAACTGTGCACCACAGCTCATGGACCCTTTATGATTGAGTCACGTGCTGTGGCCTGCGGACGCAACAATGTCACCTCAGGCAGTGTGGAAGACCTGGGACGATGATGATGAAGATGAGGCAGGTGTAACACACCCCACTGCAGCTGCGGCAGGAATACCCCGAAGGGACACAATCATTGACAATTTCTTCACATGAGCACGCCCAGCTCGGGTGCCACTATCTCAGTGCACCGCAAGTCATGGCCCCTTCTGATTGAATATTGGGTGACCTCTGTACTTGCTCCGGCTACCTCCATGGTGCTTCGCAGTTGTTAGTGTTATGTTGGTGTTTTCTGTTTCCGCTTTAATAGTGATCACTGTTCAAGTTGTGGCCAGCACCAACCACTCACTGAGAGCTGGCTCACACTCACCCCACACCCATCCAGCACAGGCGTCAATGGATATGTGATCCTGTTAATAAAAAGGGGCCGGGCGCACGTGCCCGTAGCCAGTTCCACTATCTATCCAAGTGTGTCTGTGTGGTCATTATGCATGAATGATGGCCCCGGGCCCTACCACATTACATTGTGCTGTGGACAGCGGACGCAACCATGTCACCTCAGGCAGTGGGTAATAGCTTGGACATATAGCTAAGTCCCCCCCCCCTGTAAGCGACAATGTTGCAATGTAGCATGCACCCGGAGGGCGGGCTCGCATGAACGGAGTAATGAAGGAGCGCAAGCCCGCTCGGGGTCCAGGATCATACATGCCAAGTGTTGTGTGTAACTGTATTGCCGCAGCATGAGCAAAATGCCCAGCCACATTAGCAGCGCCAGTTCAGCCAGGCATGTACTCTACATCTGTGTCCGCCCTATCCTTTACATAGGCCTACACTCACGTGGCCCACCACCTTCAACGGCCAACATCACAGTGTCGTTGTCAGGCTTGTGGACATGCGCAGACAGGCATGACAATACTGTGCCGTAGGAGTGCAAGTGATGCAATCGCGCAGCGCACATAAGTAAATGGGTACGCGGGAGGGAGGAGCAGCTGTGAGGCAACGTAACACACAGTGATGCTGCTCATATGCCACATGCAAGTCATGTCAATAATGAATCACAAAGTCCCACTCATCCCACCCCACTCCACCCCCAACAAGCCACTTCACATCCCATGAATGCAAGCAGATAACAAACTTACACTAGGGATGAAAGCTCCTTTGTCTGAACTATCAGGCGGAAGCACATCTGCACCTCCGACCTCGGAATTGCATGTGCCCGGCACCCCCTGACAGATACTATAGCAGCTGATGACGACTCCCACACTACGCACAGCCAGACGAAAGACCAACGTATACACACCCCACACACAGAAGTCCTTGCTCGAAGTTATCTTGCATGGAATGGCCTTCACACTTACTCCCACAACATCCCAGGCGTACAACCGGTGCACACTGTAACAACTCATTGATACGAGATGTGGCATTTTATCCACAGAACTGGCGCAGGTCAGAACAGTGCCACTTCCACAAGGGCCACTAACGCAATGGCTGAACATCCCGGACACATGCACAACTCCTGTCACGTGGAACTGTACCATGCACGAATGCTGCATTCACTGGGGGCACTGCCATTGGCACTGCTGCGGATCAGTTACTGGCTAAGCTTCCGCCTTGCCAACATCACCTGCGTTCAGCCTGTGTTGCATTGTCAATCGTGCATGTTTGAGTGGTCCATGGATGTCTGCCTATCCAACAGGACGGTAGCTGAACTGGATTTTGACATGTGTGTGCGCCCCCTGTTGGCCCACGACCAGGAGTGTCACTGTGATACCCGTTTATGGGATGCCTTGATACTTGGCATACATGCTGGCAGCTGGACCTGGGAGATTGCACAAATCCTCGTGTGCAGTGACCACATTGAACCGCTCCCATATTGGGCTGTAGTGCTAATTGGTGAAAGGGGGTGGACGCAGCACATCTGTCCGGACTGCTAATGGATCGCCTCGCCGTCCTGTTTGATGAAGTCGACACCGACCTCATGTTGGAAATATTAGCCTACGAAGCTGCAATCGCTTTCATGGACGAGTAACTACGTACCTGCAGCCACAACTGATTGGAACACATTGCACATGTCCCGACACCTTGTTGCATCTTGGAGATCTGGTCACATATCCCACGACAACAGTGGACATGGCTGCACTCGCCTGGACTCCGAAAACATGAGCGGACAACAACGCGTGTTAACACACACCTGTGAAAGGTGAGGCACTCCCCGGAGTGGACAGCGGCGCTTGGCAAGGTTCCTCATTCTGACATACTGCTGCATTGGTCTGCATGTTGTGGCACTTATCTTGCCCGTACTGACACGCATATGCTAATAAAGTCTACGCAGCTTCACTTGTATTCAACTGTGATGAGTGTTGATTTGAATGACAATGTGTGTCTCAATACCTATCTTGGTCACGGCCATACATGCGCATTGATAGCATTACCCAGGGAGTGCCTCTTTTGTGGAACCACTGTCCCTACATTCATCCATACTTTCATTCTTAAATGGTCATGGCCATGACACATCAGTGTGAATTGGGATGTTTTATTCACATTCAGTGGAGTGTTGAAGCTGGGGCAGTACAGGGCCATGCAAACCCCACTTTTCATTGTTGCCCCGTGGAGGGCCAGCCAGAGTCCTTTCGGGATTGACAAGTTCATAGGGAGTGGAAGACTACAGTCCGCAGTGTGATTGCTGTATCATTGGTAACCACACCAAATATGGCAGTCCATGTCGAGGTCCAAGGTGAGTGTCGCTCGGTGTATGGGGGGACAGTGGGAGGTGTTATTCCAGGGCATGATGCAGAGGGCAGAACCAAGCTGAACACGGCCATATGGCGGAGATGAATGCTAACACTTGATTCTAGCCACAAAGCCAGATTCATCATCATCTTCGTCCTCTGATGTGTCAGGTGCCTCACATGCGGGTGGTTGTTGTGTTCTGTCTGCATCACTGTGTGGCAGTGACACATCAGGGGACGGAGGTGGGAAATCTGCCGCACTGTGTGGCACTGACACTTCAGGGGGAGGAGATGTGGATGTAGTAGTGGCACCAGCATCCATCCGCACCAGGCCTTGTGGTGGCAATGCCATGACGAGGATCTGCAGGGCATGGAAGATCACAGCTACATCTCGCTGGTGTGAAGCCGTGGCACACATTCTTTCCTCCTGCATCCGCTCCAAGCTCTCCATCATTCTCCTTATGTGTCCCAACTCACGGATGACATCGCTGGGGCCACTCTGACTGGACAGTTGTTCTTGTCTCAGAGTCATGACTCCAGCGATGTCAGCCATGGCTTGTTGTAGAGCAAGGAGCGGACAGTGGGTGTCTGTTAGGGACTGTGAGTGGTCCCTGATGGGACTTAGACACCCACGTATGGCATCCAGTTTGGCTGCCATGAGGTCGAACCCCACCCGCAGCTGGTCAGACATCTCCTCCAGGCACCCTAACACATGGAGTTGGGAGGCCATATGTTGGTTGTTAGGGTCCTGGGAGACAGCCGTGGTGGTGGGTGCTTCCTGCTGTGTGGCCTGTGCAGGGGGTGGGGTCTCATGGATGCAGCTGGGCTGCCCTGCTCCTGGAGGTGGTGTGCCGGAGCTGTCCCTGAGCTGTTGGAGTGCGTCGGTGTAGATGTTGGGGAGGTCCTCTTCATCATCAGTGCTGTGTTATTGGGTCTGCTCTGCAGGAGGTGTTGATTCTCCCTCTGCAATGTGAAGGGAAATGCAGATTGACATTGTGTTCACATGTATGTTCACGCATTGTGCAAGTTTACTGTCAGACTGCATGGCAATGTACATTGTGACTGTGTATGAGGAGACGCCTATTTGAAGCGGGACACTTGGCATTTCTACACCATCAGGGATGTGAGGTTGTACTTGTACATTGTCATCTCACAGTTTCCTGCTATGCCAAACGCGAATGGCCATTTTCTAAACACAGGCGGCAGCAGTTGTGTCCTCTGTTCTGTTGTATAAGTGTTGCAGTTTGTACCACATTGTTGTCAATGTTGGGGTGCTCTGCATCTTGTGTGTGTTCTGCATTGTGGGTGATTTGCCCCTTCGGGTCTGATTTTGCTGGCCCTTATCCCTTTCAGGCGGTGTGCCTTTCACTCCTGTGCTTATGAAGTGCTGAGCTGTTGCAGACTTGGATAAATTGGGCCCTTGGTCGGAGTTGTGACTCTTGGGCATGGTTTGTCCGCAGATGTGCTATACTTACTTGTTCATGTGTGCCATTGTGCCCATCTCCCCCCGTCCCCCCAGTCCCTGGTCGTTACTCACCCTGTTGCTGTTGGCTCAGGTCATGTTGTGCAGTGTCCGGTCCCCCGACTCCTGCCACCGTCTACCCAATGATGGTCCCAGGCTGGTCCTCCGTGGGGCTTGTGGGGTTCTGGTTGGCCGCTTTTATAGTGATTTTGGCCGCCTGACTTGTGGGACTTGCAGGCTGGCGCAGCTTATCGCTGGTTTGGTATCGCAGTTGGGCCCATCGCGACTTTTTCCGCGTTCGGGTTTGGATTTTTATCGCCGTCCTGGTGATGTTATCACGCCCATTTGACTCGTTATAGGGAGACTATCGCATGTTACCGCCGTGTTGAGAATACGACGTTAACACAGAGTTATTTTCCCACGATAGACGGCGATATGAAAACGTGCGTTAGCCTTTTTTGGCGATGATTATCGCACGTTCTTGAGAATATCCACCTTAATCTCTTGCTTCGTAACTGGCTGACCCAGTCCCACACGTGCTTTATTGTCTAAGCGGGCCACCTGTGCCCTGCTAAAAAAAACTCTCCAGCACAGTCCCCGAGGTCAGAGGTTGACTGCTATAAAGTTCTCTATAATACTTAACAAATACATTGTGTATATCGCTCTGTGACAGCACTAGCTCAACCTCCAAGCATGAGTAATGGGACAATTTTCCTCTGATTTTACTAACCACACAAGTAGTGGACCCGGTCTTCCCCCTTCAGTCAGCGTGGCTGGTGTTCAAATACTTCCTATGGACAATGTCCCTCAATTGCTCCTGCAGTACAGCATGCTTTTCACTCTCCTCAATCAACCTAGGGCGTGCTAAGGGGTCAGTGGGGAGCCTCCCTTCCATCTCCTGGATCTTGTCTTCCAGCTTCCATAACTCAGACTTCAGGGGTCGCCTGGCTCCCTCTAGCTGCCCCAGACAGAAGCCCCTCACCACTACCTCAAATGCCTCCCACTCAATGTGCACATGGTGTGCCGTGCCCTGAGTGACACAGAAGTATTCTGCAATTGCAATTCCCAAAGGGACCCAGAAGGTCACCTCTGCCAAGTTCGAGGGCTGCAGGCGCCACCTTGGGGTGGCAGCCCTGTGGTATCCCCACTCGACTTCCATTTTAAGCAGTCTATGATCTGATAGCGTGTGGCCTAAGTATTCCATGTGGACAACCTGTTGAGAGAGCCACATGGTGCACAAAAGCTTTTCCAGACAAATGTGAAGGTCATGTGCTGGAAAGTAAAACAAGTGCTCCCAACCTTCTGCATGTCAGAACCTCCACACATCACCCATTCCGTGTATTCCAGTGCAAACTTTATCCATTGTGTGCCAACCAAAGGAGAGGGGGCGATCTATCTAACCACATCTTTTCCACGCAGTTGTAATCCGCCCCCTAAGATCATTGGATGCCCAGGATCGGAGTCAGAGAGTTCAAGGATGCTGCTGTTCCACATTAGGATCTTAAATGCTCCCCAGCAGCACTGGACCCATTAAGTCGGGCAGCACATATCGACCCTCATGATCTATGTGTGACTCAATAGTCTCCACAGGAACACCAAGTCTCACCCAAAGCATAGCTCCTCTTGAGTATAAGAAGTCTGTGTCATACAGCTGCCCCCTCCACCGTCTGCACATGCTGTTTAAACCCTCCGGCATTAAATGTGTTTCCTGGAGGAAATTGATGTCCACCACTCTACGCCTCAAGTAGTTCAATACCTTATGCCTATTGCACACGATTCCCATGCCCCTTATGCTCCACGTAAGGAATTTATAAGTAAAGGAAGCCATTTAATATGTACTGTTGGTTTTTATGTCCATGCCTAGCAGACCAGTGCTACCCCAAACCCCTATAAACTAAAGTGTGTGGGTCCAAGTGTGTGTTCCTTGTACAGCATGGATACCTGATGCTTCAATGTCCCCAACCCACCTACCCCCTCAGGTCGGAATCGCCATGGCTATCCGTCCAAACTGTGTAACAGGTAAAACGCATAGTACAGAAACTTTCCAATAGAAGAAATAACATCATGATAACTCTCATTGCCATAATTCCCGGGAGTTAAGTTCAAGCCACCATCAATCTTCTTGTTCTCCCCTATCCTCTGCGTTGCCCCTAGAAAAGAAAGCAGCACTCAGGTCATCAGCTCATCCAGGCTAGTGAATCCACACCAACAGTCACAATGCTGCAGGAAGAGGTGACAGCCACACGTATGCACAACTATGCCCAAAGGAAAGGGGGCACCATCCAGTCAGCCGATCCACAGTCCAGCACATCAGCATTACAGGTCATCAGCAGAGTGCAGCGTAACCCTGGGAGGGGTTGGAGTTTCACCCGTTGTCACCTCTGAATCTGAGCTTCCAGACTGACTGCTCACTTCGAGTTGTCTGAGATAGGACCCCAAACAAGTTTGCAGGTTGCAATGCATCCTCCCTCGCCTAGGCTGCCTGGGCATGAGGTGGTTTCCAAGCCAGCAACCATCCTCCACGCTGTCACCTCAAGTAAACCTACTATCCTGTTATTGTTGCGGCAGCTGCGGCCCTCCACATCCTCTACCCGTTTGTCCAGTGTGTCAAGTCCGCGCACAAGCTGCTTCACTTGCTCCTGTTTCATTGTCACGACCGGCTGCAGTTCTCCAAGGGTACCTCACCACGCTTGCAGGGAGCCTGTGATGATCATCTCCCAACACCCCCAAGTGTATGGGGACTTTGTCAATTTTGTCTTCCAGGACCTCTCTAGTGCTGTTGACAGCATCCGGTATTTGGGTCAGAGTCACAGCATCTCCCCTCTCAGATTTCTCCAAAGGGGATTCCCCTGAACCCCCAGCGACCACCACATTATGCACAGGTGAGTCATCGGTCCCTGGTCTAGATCACCCTCCTGTGCTCCTAGTTGTCCTAGAGCGCCACATGGGTTTTGTAGCCACAAATGTCTGGGCACCACTTGCGCACCCAGTGCCTACTCCGCACCAGGTGTACATGCAGCACTGAGATTCTGGTGTTCCACCACCCCCACCTCTGTTAGCATAATGGGCCACCAGGCGCTGCCAAACCAAGGATTGTCATCAGTTTCCCCAACAGTGGGAGTACTCCTGCCTCGTTTATGATCCATGACCTGCAGTCATCCGCACAGCAGTAGGATACATCAAATCTCAGGCTAGCGATCCTCAGTGTTTCACATATGGACCATGGGCAATGCGCAGTGTGTGAATAGTCCCGGATGGAGCAGAGGGGGTCTCCCACCGCAAGGTGAGGCTCATTCACCTGCCCCTAGGGTGGTCCCCACGCCAGCACTCCTCACCACAGTCCCACTCTTTGGCGACCAGTGTGGGAGGGAGGTGTCCCACTCTGCTCACCTCAGGATACCCAGTTTGTCACGTGAAGTTCTCACACATCCCAGGTTACTGGACCTCCACCTCAAGACAGAACCAACAGCACACCACCATTCTCCCTTGCCGCGGCCCCAGGCCACTCTCAGCCAGCCTGCAGTACCGCTGGGAGGCCGCAGGGAGGCTGCCGCTCCTCATTCCCTCCATCTGATGCTCCAAACAACCTCCAAATGGTCCTTTTGCAAGGAACTCCAAGCCAGTGCAGGCCCTGCCCAGCCAGCTCCTGCTGCGTCTCCTCCGCAGCTTTGGGCCGCTCCTGGGTAACATAATGTGCCACTCTGGGAGGCTGCAGCAGGTCACCTCTACTTACTCCCCTCAGGCTCCCCGGGCAGGTAATTTGCTGCTCCCCCGTCGGAGAGCACCAGGCCTGTACAGGCTGCACTCAACACAGGCTCCAGCTTCGCAGCCTCAACAGTGCACACACAGCTGCTCTCTGCCACCCCGCAGCATCTGTGGGCGCCGTACCTCCCCACCTGCAGCAAGTTGCAGCTGCAATGATGGTCTGCAAGAAGGGGGCTCAGAATTGGACAGAATAACTAACGGGCAAGACGGAGCTCTCAAAATTCATATCCTGTAGGCCATCGTGATTGGCCACGGCCCAAGAGCAAACACTGTAATAATCTACTTATTTAGGAGGAGTTTTTTAAAAGCATGGCAGTGGCATTTGTGTGACCTTAAAGGGCAAGCTCTATCCATCACTCAGGCATGTCTGTAACCTAAAAGGTCAAACACATTAACTTGCTTGGTAAAGAGTTTGGCTCAAGCAGCTGGATAAGCAAATGCTCTTATCTGCCTGCAAGTTAAGCACTCATTCTTTGGAAGCAGACAGCTTTTGACAAACAAAAAGCTGTACTCATATGAAACAATATCTGGACGAAGCCACAGTCCTCTATATTATTCCTGAAGGCTCTATTTTTACCACATAAAGTCTACCCACATCTGCGCTGTCAAGCTAGCCCTGTAAATGTACAAAACCTTCTGCCCTAACTAAACATGGTCTGGTTGCATGTTGTCTGGCTGAATCCTAAAACATTTTTGACTGGGGCTATTTCATGTCCTTGGTGTGAGTTAAGACGGCTTGCACCTTTTACTGGAAGTGGTAACGTGTGACAAGGCTATTTGTTTGCATTTGTTATGTTGCATTTTGTTGTGATGGTGATGTGCTCTGTTGTTTTTTGTGCTGCTGGTTCTTGAATGTAATTGCCTTTTTGTATAGCGCAACCTGCTGCTTCACAAGGAAGCGTCCCGGTGCTGACCAACAGGGAAATTTAATGGGGTCCTACTTTTCAGTAAAGATGAAGGTCTTCAACCTTTTTTTGAATAGCGCTTTCAATTTGAGCATTCTAAGATTGACTGGGAGCCCATTTCCCAGTTTGAATGCTAAAAGAGCGAAGGAGCATTCGCCCCTCCAGGCTTTGTTAAATCTAGGTACTTGGAAACATCCTTGATTGGCACAGTGAAGGGCTCTTATTGGTTGCTATTAACAAAACCTTTTTATAAGATATGCAGGATCTTTTTTCTGGGCCACCCAGAACATATTAAACAAGGCTTTACATTTCATTCATTCATTGCTGTAGGCTGGCATGGATAAATTGCTTCTTAGAACAGTTAAAAATTGTACTAACATCTTCATTTTGGACCAGCTGTAGTTTATTGATTGAGCTCCTGGATAAAGGGAGTTGGCATAATGTAGTCTAGAAGTGAATAGAGCTAGAACAATTGGCTTCCGAGTCTGGACTGGTAAGATTTTTAGACTCTTGTTTAGGGATTTCAATATTTGTGGTTTGAAAAAAGCTCTAGGTCAAACTTTACACCTAGATTTCTTACCACTTTAGATGGTACTGGTGGTTCTCCAAGATCCATTGGCCGCCAGCACAGAAGATTAAAATGATAGTAGTTTCCAAAGAACAGAAGCTCTGATTTGCCGGAATAAAGCTTTAGGGAATTTAATTTCATCCAAAACGCTACTTAAGTGAGACAGGCCTGAAACCTATCCACCAGGGCTACATCAATCAGCTCAAAGTAAAGCATTAATTAAGTGTAGTCTGCATAAGACACTAAATTGAAACCCCTGTGTTCAACTACTTTGGCCAAAAGGCCAAATAGAAAAGTGGAGCTAAGTGCTGAACCTTACAGTAGCCCGTGGGACAATGCCTTTTTTCAAAGACTAATTAAACAACCTATTGATTATAGGGGGTCACAGTTGAAACCACTAGTTTTAAAATATGAGGTGGACAGGGGTCTAAGGGTGAACCAGAACCCATGTTACGAATAGCTGTTTCAGAGTCAGTGAGAGAAATAGGCATGAAATTGAGCAAAGAAGGGCCATCCATCTTTCTACGACCATTGGAATCATAGAGATGACAAGAAATGAGACTAGAGGTCATGCACCTTCATGTTGAAATAACCAGAGAGGTTATTGCACAGAGCTTAAGAGGTTGGAATTGTCTGTTGAGTGGCTGCAGTGTATAGGAAGGTTTGAATTTTTTTTTTTTTAAACATACTTTATTGCTTGCCAATACATCATTGCAGTGTGAAACATGGAGTATTAACGGCATTTTCCCTTTTTGATGTTCTCCCCATCATTCACATTATAGAGTGGTATGCTGCACATGTAATTCTCTTGCAGTTGTTCCCGGTTATATATCCACCACTGCATCTTTAAGGTGGCTTAGAGTATTCTGGAAATGCAATATTTCTCCTAGAGTAATTTTACATAGTATGCTTCAACATTCTTAACATAACATTTCAAACTTATATAACGTCCCCCCTCCCTCCACCCTCCCTCCTGGTCTGCCGTTACTTATATGTTTAGTAGCCTATTATAGTTATCTATATATCATTGGTTGCTCCTTACTGCTTAGGTAAGATGGTGTCGTGACTGGGGCCTATAACGATCTCTGGTGTATGGTCCTAGAATAGTTAGGTCTGCTCTTGTGTGGGGTTGTTATGTGTGGGTATAAAGTCCAGCTGTTTAAAATCTTCCATCATGCTCTCCCAATCCATTGAAATAGGGTGTTTCCGCAGACCCCTTGCCTCTTCTCGTCTAAGTGCCGTACCTTCGGCACTACCCCATTGTATCATATCTGCCTGCCATATAGTTAATAGTGGACTTCTAGGTGATTTCCATCTCATGGTGATTGTTCTTACGGCCAGTATAAGGGCAAGGTCCAGGAACCTCAATTGTACCTTCTGTGCTGTAGTGCGTTTGCGGAGACACAAGAGGCACTCCAGGATATTTTCCTGTACAATTAGGTGCGTGACCTCTCGTAGTGACTGTCGTATTCCGTCCCAATAAGCATGGAGACGTGGACAGGCCCATAACATGTGGACAAAGTCTGCTTCATCTCCCTTACATCGGGGGCAGCAGTGTTGGGCCTCCGGAAACATACGGTGTATTCTCTTTGGGGTTAAGTAAGATCTATGTAATAGCATTGTTTGAATAAATTTAAGTTTAGTGTTACGGGACACCCGTTTGGGATGTTCCAACATGCTCGCCCAGGCTTTGTCGGTGAGTTCTGTGTTTGCATCCGTCTCCCATTTTGTTCTAAGGTCGGTGAGGGCGATGGATACTTGCGCTCTAATACCTGTGTACAGCCATTTGACTAGATGGCCCCCTTCCCCCATATAGTACAGTAAATGGACCAGTCCGTGTTGTGGAGGTTCCCTACGTTCTGGCGCCCATGTCTTCTTAATATAGTGGGATACAGCCGCGTGTGTCATATATAAGCGGTCTGGCGCTCCAGTGGTTTGTATGAATGTGTTGTGATCAAGAAGATTGCCGTCACCAAAGAACTGCCCGACTTCCTTCACTCCGGTCTCCGTCCAGGCATGAAGTCTGGCCTTAGTTAGCACACCCCCAAGGATGGGAATGCCCAGTAATGGGATATTAGTCGCATAGGGAGTCGTTCCTGAAGTATAACGCAGTGCTTTTCTCCAACATTGCAATGCGATCTTAAGTAATGGAGGCCCTTCCGAGGGGATTTTGGCTTTTGGTAAGAGTAAGGAATGTAGTTTGCCCCGATCTATGTCCCGGGTTGTATACCCTATTTCTTGTAGGTTCCTACCCGCTGTCCAGTAGGACAGCCACTGGAGTTGACAGGCATAGTAATAGGCTCTGAAATCAGGGGCACCCAGACCTCCCCTATGGGACTCTAGTTGTAATTTCCGAAGACTTACTCTTCGGCGGCCCTTGCCCCATATGAGTTCTATGAGGATAGTGTCCAAGGCACAGAAGACCGAGTGCGGTACCGCCAGCGGCAAATTCACGAAAAAATATAATAAACGGGGGAGCACTACCATCTTTGATATGGCAATCCGCCCCATCACCGATAGTGGCAGGGATATCCAGAAGGCCACACTCGAGCGTAAAGCGTTGATGGCCCTTAACAGGTTGCCTTCTAGCTGATCCGTCTGCGCCCTGTACACTTGTATTCCTAAATACTTGAATGTAGCGGGTGCTACGGGTAAGGTATAGTTACCAAATTGCGTCATTTCTAGGTGGGTTCCATCATGAAAATAAAACGCATTTGATTTCCGTGGATTAATGGCAAGGCCCGAAATATTTTCAAATGTGGAAAAGATGGTGGGGAGAGGTGCAGTGTCAGCAGTCAAATCTCGTAAATAAAGCAGAATATCGTCAGCATATATTGAAATTAAGTGTGCAGTTCCATCAATGATTATCCCCAGCTGTTCTGCTGACTGTCTCAGGGCTATCGCTAAGGGCTCTAGTGCTAGCACAAACAGTAGGGGGGATAAAGGACATCCATGCCGTGTGCCCCTGTGCACCGTGTATTCGCCTGAGATATGGTGGCCGGTGCGTGCTCTAGCAGTAGGAGAGGTGTAAAGCAGCCGTACCCATTTGAGATAATCGCTAGGGAGGCCAAATCTCTGTAAAGCAGCGAACATATAATCCCATGCTATAGAATCAAAGGCCTGGCGTAAGTCCAGTGCCAGACAGCCAGCCTCCGGATATTCGGCCGGGCGGCCGCCATGATATAATGTAAGCGTCTAGTGTTGAGGGACGTACTGCGGTTCGGTAAAAACCCGCATTGGTCCCTATGTATGAGCGTGGTTAAGTATGGCTGTATGCGGTTTGCTAATGTTTTGCTCAGGATTTTATATTCAGTTGCCAACAAGGAGAGAGGCCTATAATTGGAGATATCGGTGCAATCACGTCCCGGCTTAAGAAGTGAAACGACTAATGCCTGCATGGTGGATTGTGGCAAGTGGCCAACCTCCAGGGCTGTCCTATATACTTCCTCCAGTTTGGGGATCAGGGCTTCCGAATAAGTTTCATAAAATTCTATGGGTAGGCCATCTAGGCCCGGCGCCTTGTTATGATTAAGGCCTTTGATCGCAGCTCGAATTTCTTGTTGGGTTATAGGGCCTGTGAGTTCTCTCTGCGTGTCCGCCGATAGAGAGGGGATATTTAAGCCCTAGAAGAAGTCCGCTATCTGCGTGTCATTGTTGTGTGTTGGGGCCGCATAGAGGTCACTAAGATACCTGCAAAAGGCTTCATTTATCTCGATTTGTGTGTGTACTGGTCCTTGGTTAGGTACATTAATGTGTGTAATGAGCGGTGGTTCCGGTCTGTCCTGTACTATGCGGGCTAGTAGTGTCCCCGCCTTGTCTGCCTCAGTGTGCTTCCGTTGTGTAAAGGCCCTATGGTCAATAACCCGCAGAGTTTCTAGTGTGTCGGCGTGGTTAATGCGGGCATCTCGCAAGGCCTCTCGTTTTTCTGGATCTGCTACTGCCTCCTGCTCTAGAGTATTCATCAGGTTTTCTATACTAATCAGGCGTTGGTGTACCTCTTGTCTCGCCCCCACCACCTGTCCAATGGCAGACCCCCTCACTACCACTTTAAGTGCGTCCCAATCTATCAGGTGGGAGGATGCAGTATTCCAGTTTTCAGAGAAGTAATTATTAATGGTATTGGAGATAGCGGTGCGGAACGGGGCGTCCTCCAATAACTGGGGCCATAGTTTCCAGGTGGGCACTGGGGTCGGAACTCGTCCCCAAGTCAGTGTTTGTTCTAGGGGATTGTGGTCCGAAAATGTCTTGGCTAGGTAAGTGGACTGACTGATATGTGTAGCAATGGTGTGTGAACATAAAAATCTGTCTATCCTGGTGTGGAGGTGATGGACCGGCGAATAGAAGGAATACTCTTTGTGAGTAGGGTGCATTAATCTCCAGACATCCGACAGTCCCCAGCCATCTAACCATGTTTTTAGGAGATCCGCTTGCTTGCTGGCGCCAGCGCCATGTAGTGGGGGTGGGATCTGTCTAGGTCTATATCTAGCACTGTATTGCAGTCTCCTCCCAGAATCCAGGGAATCGTATCCCACCCTACAAGGGCTGCACCCAGACGGTGGAAGAATTTGTCTTGTTCAAAGTTAGGGCGTATATACATCCCAAAACCATAGGTACGCCGTCAAGAGTTCCTTTCAGTAAAATATATCTACCCTGGTCATCTGTGCGACAATCAAGCTCCACAAATGGTACCCCATGCCGGATCCAGATAGTCGCCCCTCTAGCAAACGCTGAGTAATCAGTGGAATATATATTGCCCCGCCATTTTTTACGGGTCTTTAAAGCCTCCGAGTCAGTAAGGTGTGATTCCTGAAGAAAAACAATATGGGCTTTGCGCCTAAGTAAGTGAGCATGAACCCGGTGTCGTTTTTGTACAGCACCCAACCCCCGCACATTCCAAGTCAGCAGGTTGTAAGAGCCTAAGGTGGTGTGATCTCTAGGCATAAGTTATTATGGGAGATGTCGCTCCTTGTAGCGAGGAGCCATTTAACTGACGCAGACCAGGAGTTCCCCTTTCCCTTAAAACTAACAATTCTCGGCTCAGCTAACAAACGGCGCTGGGCCCAACAAAGATTCCCAACATATAGGTACCACATAACGGTGCATTCGCTTATTGGGGGGTCGCTGCCACCATCCATATCGTGGCGGATGCAACTGCGGGGTCCCGGTAGCTCGACGGATCCCGGGGGGGAGGGGTTATAAACATATCATTGAAAAACAGTACAATCGCCTCTTTCCAACATATTTGTGCATTACCTGAGCCATTCGTACTGTGACCCACAGCTATAAAGTTCTGCATTGCATTAATAGATCGGCTGTACATTATAGAACTGTATATTAAAACCTCTCCAAAGGGTTTGATTACGTTCAGATTGTCCCCTGCAGTTAAAGACTTGGGAAAGGATGTTATTGTAACTATAACTTCTGCCACATCACTCCCCCGGCCCCCCCCCATTGATCATGGCATGGGTAAATACAAATCTGTACAGAGTAAATGTAGGTCGCCTTAGTTATACATTCGATGCCTTGGCAGAGAGGTGATATCAACCCCTACACTGGTCCCTGAGGCGCCACCAGCCTGGCTGAGTGCTTTACCGCCCTAGAGAAAGAATATATCACATTTGTTCAGGGCATTAGAATTATGAATCGGTATATACAGGATAGTGAACGGCATCGGTGTGCCAGCTGCCCATGCCATACTGCAACTATGGACTCATCCTAATTGTAAATAGTATCTGTAGGCAAGCCGGGTACAGTTCGGTGCAGCTATCTATATGTCAAATTTGCGTATAGGACTACATTACCCCCAAATTAGTCATAACATAATCATTAGGCAATCGTGCCTGAATTATCAGTACAGTAATAGACTTTCACAGCGTTTCAGGTGATTCCTCAAGGAGTGTTAAAAGGATACTGGTGTGCCTGGTGTTCTAGCGGACATGCATACACCTTCTCGACCAAAGTTCGGACAATTGTGTGTGCCAGACATCTCAATTATCTACTATCTCGTCCACAGTCTGAGGTGTCACCGAAGGGAACAGAGTGAGGCTGTGGTCAGAGTCTGACTGGATGGTGCTGTCCTCCGAATCAGTCAGGATCTTGGGGATGCTTTCCGAAAAAGATCCGGCCACGGCCAGTGCCTCTGCTCTGCCAGCCAACTGCTGATCGTGCGTTGGGCCAATGCCAGTGCTACTCTGCAGGCTCTTGTTATTACGTCGGGGCCCATGTCTCGGAGGATTTGTCGTACCTTGGCGTGTCGAGCCCGACTGTCCGCTCTGGCTCGGGTCTAGGCTCATCACCTCCAGCCATTCCTCTGCGTCGTTTGGGCTATCAAAGAAGTACGTTTTCCGTTCATGGATAATCTTTAATCTGGCCGGGAATAGCAATGCATATTTAAGTTGGGCCGCTCGTAGTTTCTTCTTGACTGCTTGATAGGATGATCGTTGGCGTTGGACCAGTTGCGAGTAATCGGGATACAGTGAAATTCTATGATTCTCAAATTGGATCTGCGTTTTTCCCTTGCTTTTTGTAGTAGCATGTCTCGATCCCTATAATTTAGTATTTTGACAATCAGGGGTCGTGGGGGCGCCCCTGTCTTTGGTGCTCCGGTTGGGATTCGGTGTTCCCGTTCCACACAAAAATATGGTGATAGGCCATCCTGTGTCACATATTCTCGGAACCATGTTTCCATGAAGTCCACGGCCTTGGTGCCCTCGCTGCGCTCCGGAAGGCCTATGACGCGTATGTTATTACGGCGATTCCTGCCCTCCGCGTCTTCGACCCTGTCCTTGAGACCAGTAACTTGTTGTTGCAGTTTTTGAAGCTGTAGGGTATGTTCCGCAAGTTGGGGTTCCATATTGGTGAGCGCTTTGTCGTGTTCTCGAACGGTCTCAGCCATTTTTCCATGGTCCGCTCGGAGTAGGGTGAGGCCAG
This sequence comes from Calotriton arnoldi, assembly GCA_963921515.1. Taxonomy (NCBI): domain Eukaryota; kingdom Metazoa; phylum Chordata; class Amphibia; order Caudata; family Salamandridae; genus Calotriton; species Calotriton arnoldi. The sequence goes on along the minus strand of CAWUFW010020617.1, from coordinate 72,556 downwards.
TCGTTAGGGTTCCGACCTGTTGCTCTATTGCCATGCGGGATTCCCGAACTTCTTTTAGGATCAAATCCAGTTTGTCAGGAGTGGTCTCAGCGAATTCAGGGCCAGGGGCCCCAGGTGATGAGGGTCTGGTGTTAGGTTCGGGCCCGCTAACAGGGCAGCCTGTGCCAGGGTTGCCCTCCAGTACCTTCCCCTTAACTCTCCCCATATCGGTTGTCCGCTGCTACCGGGGAGGCCTGGCGCTTGCAAGGTATTAGTAAAGGGGGGAACTCCGCCCCGCACGCCGCGCCTATTGTCGCCTGTATTCTTAGGGCAGTCTTCACTGTAGGGATCGGGTCTATGACATGAGCTCCACAAAGCTCCCGAGAGCTCGCCGTATCTTCCCTCCACTCAGACCCCTCGTGCCATTTCCATTTATTGTGGCGTGTTAGTGTCTAATATGAGGTCGGCCGCACTCCCAGCACTTCCCAGGCGTCGCGTGGTCTCTTGGAGAACTGTCCTGTGCCACTTGCCGCCCCACTCCGCCGTCCACGCGTGTGTCACCAGTATGGCCTAGGAGGGAGACCAATGCATCTACAATTAGCAGTGACTCCCGGACCTCCCCAGGGGCCCAGGCGCCACTCACAGCACTCCTCTGTCCCGCTTTCAAGGGATGCCCCCTTCAGTATAGTGTGTCAGCTGTGGGGAAAAAAGGAGGGGGGGCGGGGGGGGTCCCACCCCACCGAGTCAGATGTGGGCTGCTGCGGTCCAGGGTTCAGCGGATCTCACCCCCACCACGCTCCGCGTCTATCGGGCCAACGACTCCGTCAATCAGTCCAGGAACCACGTAGTGAGGCCCGCTGGCTCCAAACAACCACGGCGTCGCGGCGCAGTCCGCCTCAGTCTCCACTCTAATGTTAGGGGCAGTGATCGGCCTGATGAGCACTTCGCCGTTCACCACACGCCAGGCTCCAACAGCGCAGGAGGGGCCCGATCACCTCCGGCCGCCCCCCGGTCCCCAGCGCGGCCCCCAGCACTCACCGCTCGCACCTCGGGTTGTCCACAGCGGGCCCATCCAATCACCCGATGGGGCCCCTCTCATCCACCCTCGCCTTCGTGCGTGTACCTTGGTTGTCGCGGGGGCAGCCACCGGGCGAGGCGGGTCACGCCGGAGGGCGAGTTTCACCGGGCACCACGCGCCGGACGGGGGACGCCACGCTCCAGTTCCAGCGCCACGTCGCAGGCAGGCCTCAGTGTCCGCGGATGCGGTCAGGTGCCGATATCTCCGGCGTCGTTGTGGTCCACGGGCTCAGATCAGGATGATCGCCGCACCGGACCTCAGGCAACAGATTCCTGTCTTTCCGGCTGTAGTTCCTGCTCCTACGCTGGCGAGTGCTCAGGATCTTCCCCCCCCAGTGTCCGAAGCCTCACCGAAACACGTCCGCCATCTTAGGCGTTTAGCCACGCCCCCCAGGAAGGTTTGAATGATCTTAAATATATCCCTGGCTTTCTTGTTAGATTTATCAGTCTAGCTAGCCAAAGCCTCAGCCTGAGCATGCCTAATCTTCTTATGGAAGGCTTTCAATGCTGCTTTTTATGCCACCTTTGCTTCCTCTTCATAATGAATACTTTGTTTCCTTTCCAGTTGTTTGCAAAGGGGTTTGCACTAATCTTTTGTGCCTCCAGACAAACTTGGGCCAGGGCAGGGAGTAAGGAAATTCCAAACACCTCTGTAGGGGGAGGATTCCCGAAGCTTCTCCCACTTAAAGTGGGCACCAGGTATAGGTATTTCACCCTCAGACCCAACTCTTCAATACACTTCTGTAATCGTGGAAGACTCAGAAGAAGGACTTCTGTGCTGCTCTGCTGCAAAAGACTGTCCTGCTGGCATGCTACTCTGATGCCCTGGTGCCCTGCTACTCTAAAGCCTTGCTGTCCTGCTGCCATATTGTCTGAATGAGAAGGTCTGAACCTGTATTTTGTACCCAAGACCACTATTGTGACTCCAAGGGCTAGTTGGCTGGCCTCCTGGTCAGAGCCTCAGAGACCAAAAAGGCTCCAACCATCTTAAACCCTGCACCTGGACTCTGCCTGCTGAGTCCTAGCACCTTTCAGTCCAGTTTCCTTGGAAGTGGGGTTAAAGGTAAAGTGTCTTAAAGTTTTGTAAATTTTTGTGGGATTTTTCGTGTGATGTGTGTTCACTTTGTTACTGTTTGTGTGCTGCATAAATAATTTAAACATTGCCTCTAATTTAAGCCTGACTGCTTTCTGCCATGCTACCAAAGGATTAAGCACATGTTTTTTTTTTTTGTTCGGGTGGGGGGGGGGGAATCTTGTGTTTTGTGCTTGATGGGTGAGATCAATAACATTTGCACAAGATTTGTTACATGTTTTGGATTTGCCATTGGAAAATGTAGAAAAAAATGGCAAATGATTTTTATTATAATATGGATGTGATTTTAATGACACCGTCGTACATTATTTTTCACCTGTATATTTGTATATGTGCCACCAGTGATTAATATTTTTAATTTACACTATGGATGCCAATCCCGCTGACTTTTAAATTTTTCTTATTGTAAAATTGTTTTATGCATAACATTTGGTACGCATTGTAACTAGTAAATAAATGAATGAATAGTTGTGAATGAAGAACAAAATATCTTCCAGGAAAATGTGCACAATTGTTGCACAGCCAACAAAGAATCCCATAGGAAGTTTCCATATTTCACTCCTAAATAGACCGAGGGGCTAGGTCAAGTAACAACATTTTAACCACAAGAAATATTAAAATATTTTGTGAAAATGACATCTATTGTGCGAAAAGAGATTTGTTGTTTCTGTGTGTGAAAACTATACTTGAGTTATGCCCTTGCATAGAACAGCCATGCAAGATATCTGCTCCATTCATTTTTGTACAGGTTCCAAAGTCACAGTGAACATGGCTATTATACTGCATGCAGCAACAGAGCATATGCAGTTTCATTTTACAGTTCCCCCATGATATTTTATACTTAAACTAGTCTTCTCTCTGGAAAAAAAATTGTGGAAAAGCATAAGTGGAAGAAAAACAAAAATGATGTGAAATATGCCAAATCCAATAATAAGGTTTGACACGAGATTATGATTGAGTATAAAAAAAAACTCTGCCTGGGCAAACCTAAAAGAAACCTAAAAGATTTGTGATAGATGTGATTATATTATACAACTTGCTCTGCTGTTCTGGCCACAATGATAAACTGGAGGTTGCCATCCAACCAGAAACTGTTGGCCTCCACCCTAAGGTGTTTATGGCCAAGTGTCTGATCACTTTCCTAAAACCATTGACCCCATATCATCTAGATCTCCGATGTTTGAAGTGAATCTCACCACTAGCTTTTAATTGGAGAATGTACCAGTATCCCCATGAAATCACACCCTTCCTCAGGTACCCTACTGTCCCAAACCCTGATCGCTGACTCCTGTGTTCCTATTCCAATGACCACATATCTCTCCTCTCACAATACTTGACCTCTACCCTTTAACCCCTGAACCACACAAATGTTGCTCATATCATACCTGCACTAAAGGCACAACCCTTAAACGTGCATTTTCTAACCCAGAACTCACTACACTTGTTACATCGTTTTACAAACGTTCTACTGCTTCTATCTGGCTGTTGCCAAGATTGTTTTAAATTAAAAGTTTGGTAAGTTCCCATACATATGAATGAGGGAGTGTGTGTGTTGGAAAGTGGATTATTGGTAGGGGCAAATGTAGGTCTGCCACTGGCAATAAGGCCACTAACCATTGGTAGGACTCAGCATAGGTCTTAGAAAATTATTCCTATGCTCAACCCTTGGTAAAGTGGCTGCGAGCAGACAGGCTTAACTTCAAAGACAGGTATGTAAAGCATTTAAAAACACCAATTCAGTAAATAATTAAGACACAACACATAATAAAAATCCAACACCAATTTATAACAATAGGAAATATTTTTATCTTTAAAATGACACCAAAACGACAAAAATCCAATGTAGGGAACCGGAGATATGAATTTTCAAAGATTTAGCAAAATATAGCACTTAGAAGCTTATAGCACCATATTGGGATACAGGCTCGCGATAGACCGACCCAAAGCCAAAGTTTCAGGCCGACCGCGATGGAGCCCTGAGCGGATACCCCACGCGGAAGGTCCCGGTCACAGTTTTTACCTTCGGACTTAGAAACTTTTCTGGAGCTTTTTCTCGCGAGGCGTCTCGAAGCTCTCAGCCAGTCCGGATTCGGTGAGGGTTCGCCGGCTTGCCTTGCGATGAGCTCCCGGTCACCTTTCTACGAGCGGACTTAGAAACTTTTCTGGTCCGACCTCTGGAGCATTCCAGCGGAGCAAACCCAGGATCCAGGCCGACACGCGGTTGAAGGCAGGCGGCTTGGCTTTCACGGTTGCTCCCGGTCACCTTTTCTACGAGCGGACTTAGAAACTTTTCTGGAGCTTTTTCTCGCGAGGCCCCTCGAAGCTCTCAGCCAGTCCGGATTCGGTGAGGGTTCGCCGGCTTGCCTTGCGATGAGCTCCCGGTCACCTTTCTACGAGCGGACTTAGAAACTTTTCTGGTCCGACCTCTGGAGCATTCCAGCGGAGCAAACCCAGGATCCAGGCCGACACCAGGCCGGATTCGGTGAGGGTTCGCCGGCCCCGGATTTCTTCTACTCCCGGTCAACCTCTGGAAGTTGGACCGACGGAGCTTTTAGCGGGACGAACCTGGATGGCTTGGCCGGCTCGCGGTTCAAGGCGGGCGGCTTGGCTGACCAGGTTGAGTCGGTCCCTCTATGGAGCTTTTTTTCAAAGTTCCTCCAAAGTTCTCCAAACTTCTTGAACTTCTTCCTGAAGTTCCTCAAAGGGTCCCAAAGTGTCTCAAACTCACTTCAAGGGTCTGGAAGCTCCAAGATGGTCCTTGAAAGTTGAGGACTTCAGTTCCCACAATCCACTTGGACGTCACCCTTACAAATCCACTGGTAGTTCCCCAGGTTGATGATCCTTGGTGGTGAGGGTCCAGGTGAGCTCTGTTAACCTGTAGCTTGCAGGGAGTCCACTCTTTACTTCTTTTTCAGCAAGGTAGTCCACAGGACTGTAGTTTCTGATGGTGCAGGCTTCAGAGGTCAGGCCTTAGAATTTGCACAGCAAAACTTCTCAGCTTGGCACAATGTCTTGCTTTCTTCAGTTTCAAGCAGCAGATCTGGAGGGCTCTGCCCCTCTCAGATACTTATTCCAAGTTCTCTGGGTCAGGCAGGAGGTCACTCCTGACCAATGGGAGCAGGGTAACTCCTCAAAGATATGACCACTTCCTGTAGAGTGTGGCATTATTTTGTCCCAGAGTGCATCAAATCTTCCAAATCCATAATGGCTGATTTTCCAGCAAGGAGGTAAGAGCTGGCTAAACACACCCCTAGGATGGCTAATTTCCTACCATCTGCCTAAGGTGGAAAGTTCAGAGCTGTAAATGACACTGTTCTCTGCTCTCCTCTTTGAAGAACATAGTTTACGACTCCTCCCCCTGGCCTGGCATTCCTATGGAACAGCACACTGCCCTGCGAGCAGAGCTGGTTGACCCCAGGGGGTCTTTATCACCTCTTCAAGGCAGCCTGGCTAATCCACTTAACTCTGACCAATCAGGGCAGACCACTGGAAGGCTGAATCTGGACTTACAAACAAGAAAGTCTTATAACTTCTTGTATGTACACTTTAGGAGAAATTAAACAATATCATATTGCTGAATTTATTAATACCATTCGGGGAAGTCTTTGAATGGCACTTCTAGCCCTCTCCTATCAAGAGTTATTAGTTAATAACTTTCTACCATGTTAACCTATGTAGCAGGGGATTTGCAATGGGAAAAATGACTTGGGCCATTTTTCCAGCACCAGGACTTACAAAAACATATTTTATAAGTACTTTGCTTATATCTACAGGACCCCCACCCCATGGGACAACTAGGGGAGACTTTTGGGGTTCTGAATCTGTAGAAATATTGCAGATCCTCACTTCACAGTGCTCCTAGCATCAAAGTCGAATTTGGGCAGCACTTTATCACAATGTGGGGAGTGAAATGTGAAATTTCACTTAACCCAGGGCATATAGAACTCATTTTATAAGGGTTTACCTTATAGATACCTGACCCCCCACCCCTGGGACACCTAGGGGAGACCCTGGGGGTCCTTAATATGCCATAACATTGTAGGTTATCCATTTTTAAGTGCCCCAAACACCAAAGTCGAGTTTGGGCACAATTTACTTTTTAAAAGCAGTCCTGGCACCCAGGGCTGCTTTTAAAACTGACCTCAGGCCTCAGCAGTGCACACATGCAATGCAGAAAGCTGCTGGCCTCTAAACTGCCATGCCCTGCTATATACTAGGGACTGATAGGTAGTTTCAATTCCCCTGCCCTATTATATACTAGGGGCGTATAGGGTAGGTCATGCCAATCACAGGGGTACCCCAACCCATAGTGTACCCTAGTGTGTGTAGGTGTTTTCACTGTATTCTAAGTGTTTTCAGCATAGCACTGGCCCTGGGCCTGGTTAGGTAAAGCCCAGGGTCAGTCAGAGTCAGTTACCACCAGTACCAGTCAGCAAAAAGTTGGGGGGTGCCCAGGGCACAGGATGACTTTGCAACATAGCCCCCCCCCCCAAACGAACGGTGATGGGTTACTAACCTACACCCTGGTAGTCCTCATCAGCTAAGGGGAAAAACCTGGAAAGTCCATCTGCATTTGCATGGGTCTGTGTTCCACTGTAAAGTCCATTCCCTGTAGGGAAATGGACCACCTTAACAGCTTGGGATTCTCCCTCTCATCTGCATGAGCCATCTGAGAGGCCTGTGGTCAGTTTGAACACGAAAGTGAGTCCCAAACAAATATGGTCTCAACTTTTTCAGGGACCAAACCACAGCAAAAGCCTCTCTCTCAATGGCACTCCACCTCTGCTCTCTGGGAAGAAGCCTCCTGCTAATAAAGGCAACTGGCTGATCAAGGCCCTCTTCATTTAGCTGTGACAACACTGCCCCAATCCCTTGCTCTGAAGCATCTGTCTGAACCACAAATTCTTTTGTGTAGTCAGGGGCTAGTATCACTGGTGCTGAACACATAGCAGCTTTCAGAGTGTCAAAAGCCTTCTGACACTCTGCGGTCCAATCCACCTTCTTGGGCCTCTTTTTAGAAGTGAGTTCTGTTAGGCGCCCTACAATGGTCCCATAATTTTGAACAAACCTTCTATAGTACCCTGTCAGTCCAAGGAATTCCCTGACCTGAGTCTGGGTAACAGGAGCTGTCCAATCCAAAATAGTTTGGATTTTAGCTTGGGGAGGCTGTACATGGCCGCCACCTACCAGGTGGCCCAGGTACACCACAGAACTCTGCCTTATTTGGCCCTTGCTTGCCTTAATAGTCAGGCCTGCCTGCTGCCTGGCCTGAAGCACTTCCCTTAGGTGGCTTAAGTGATCCCCCCAGGTAGAACTGTATACAGCTATATCATCCAGGTAAGCTGCACTGAACTGTTCCAACCCAGACAAGACCCTGTTCACCTACCTTTGGAAGGTGGCAGGTGCATTCTCTAAGCCAAAGGGCATTACCTTGAACTGATAATGTCCCTCTGGTGTGGAGAATGCTGACCTCTCCTTTGCTCCATCAGTGAGGGCAATCTGCCAGTAACCTGAAGTCAAATCAAAAGTACTCAGGTACTTAGCAGCCCCTAACCTGTCAATAAGCTCATCAGCTCTAGGTATAGGGTGAGCGTCAGTCTTTGTGACTGCATTCAATCCTCTGTAGTCCACACAGAACCTTAACTCCTTGGGTCCCCCTGAGGATTAGGTTTAGGTACCAACACCACTGGACTGGCCCATGGACTCTCAGACGGTTCAATTACCCCCAGTTCCAGCATCTTAGCAACCTCAGCTTTAATGCTGGCTCTGACATGGTCAGACAACCTGTACAGTTTATTTTTGACAGGTAGGCTGTCACCAGTGTCAATGTGGTGCACCCACCACTCAGTGATGCCTGGGGTCAAAGAGAACAGGCCAGCAAACTGCTCCAGCACTTGCTTACAGTCTCTATGCTGCTGGTCTGTCAACTTGGGAGAGAGTATCACCCCCTCCACTGACCCATCTTGCACATTAGTGGAGAGGAGGTCGGGCACAGGCTCAGTTTCCTCCTCCACACCCTCATCCGTGACCAGTAACATGGTCATGTCTGCCCTGTCATGGTGGGGTTTCAATCTATTCACATGCAGGACCCTATGAGGGTTCCTGGGGGTGCCAAGGTCAAACAAATAGGTAACCTCACCCTTCTTTTCTAAGATTGGATAGGGCCCACTCCACTTGTCATGGAGGGCCCTGGGAGCTACAGGCTCCAACACCCACACCAATTGTCCTGGAGTATACTCAGGCATAGTAGCCTTTTGATCATACCAGTGCTTCATGAGCTCCTGGCTGGCCTCCAGTTTCCTGTTTGCCTTGTACATGTACTCTGCCATTCTAGATCTCAGGCCTAGCACATAGTCAAGCACATTGTCCTTTGCTTCTCTAAGAGGCTTCTCTAAAGACTCTCTCAGCAGGCTCAATGGCCCCCTCACAGGGTGTCCAAACAACAATTCAAAGGGACTGAAACCAACCCCTTTCTGTGGCACCTCCCTGTAGGCAAACAGTAAGCATGGGAGGAGAACATCCCATCTCCTCCTGAGTTTCTCTGACAACCCATTTATCATGCCCTTCAGGGTTTTGTTGAATCTCTCAACAAGACCATTTGCTTGTGGGTGATAGGGGGTGGTGAACTTGTAGTTGACACCACACTCATCCCACATAGCAGTCAGATAGCTGGACAGGAAGTTCGTGCCCCTATCTGACACCACCTCTTTTGGAAAACTGACTCTGGTGAACACACCAAGCAGTGCTCGAGCCACTGCAGGAGCATCAATGGTTCTAAGAGGGATTGCTTCAGGGTACCTAGTGGCATGGTCCACTACCACTAAGATATACCTATTCCCTGATGCAGTAGGTGGGTCCAGGAGACCAACAATGTCCATCCCCACCCTTTCAAAAGGGACCCCAGCCACTGGCAGTGGTATTAGGGGAGCCTTTGTCTTGCCCCCTGCCTTGCCACTGACCTGACAGGTGACACAGGAGCTGCAAAACTCCTTTACCTTTTCAGACATATGGGGCCAGTAGAAATGGTTCACCAACCGGTTCCATGTCTTTGTCTGTCCCAAATGTCCTGCCAAGGGGATATCATGACCCAAAGTCAGGATGAACTCTCTGTACCTCTGGGGCACCACCAACCTCCTGGTGGCCCCCTCCTTGAGGTTTCTGGCCTCAGTATACATCAGTCCATCTTCCCAGTAGAGTTTGTGAAACCCACTGTCATCCCCTTCCTCTTGCTTAGAAGCAATCCGCCTCAAGCTCTCAAGGGTGGGACAGTCACGCTGTCCCTTACTGAACTCCTCTCTGGAGGGTCCACCTGCTCCTGTCAGTTCTGCCAAATCTGACAGCTCTGGCAGGGATGGAGTCCCTCCCTCAGAGGCCAGATCCTCCCCATTAGGGTTAGATTCTTCCTGCACCTCTGGAGTCCCCTGGGCTGGCTCACCAGGCCCAGTGCCCTTGTCCTTGGATGCTTGGCCCTTTGTTCCAGGGTCCAAGTGTCCAGCCCCTCCCTTCTGGCTAGTCTGTGACCTAGTCACAGCACATACCCACTCATGGAGCTCCAATATTTTCATATGGAGTCCTCTCTCCACCTCTGACCACACAGAGGCTTCAAGATCATTGCCCAGTAAACACTGGACTGGGAGCACCTTTGACACAGCTACCTTCATAGGGCCTGTCACACCTCCCCATTCCAAATCCACCACAGCCATAGGATGGAGTTTGGTAGTGCTGTATGCATAAGTCACCTGGTGAAACTCACCAGGTAACAACCTCTCTGGAGGCACCAGCTCATCCAGGACCATAGTTACACTAGCCCCAGTGTCTCTGATAGCCTCAACCTCAGTCCCATTCACTTTAGGCCTCTGCCTGTACTTGTCCATGTTTGGAGGTAAGGCAGCAAGGGTTGCAATATTCACCCCACCCAGGGACACTAAGGTTGCTTCCACCACCTGACTACTCCTCACTGGGGCACCACTCTCTACCCCTACACTGACACTGGCAATCCCTGTGGATGGCCCCTTAGGGGGGAGCTTCTTGGCGCAGACAGCATCTCCCTGTTTGTGCCCTAGCTGGTTACAGTCAAAGCACTTACCCACTTTTGAGGGATCAAAGAACCTACCATTCTTTCCCTGATTCCACCTCCCTTTGGATTTGGGTTGGCTCAGGCCCCCCCCTCCTTGTGCGGGTTTTTGTGGGTCTTTGGAGGACTCCTTCTGGTTTTGACCTTCTTTCCCTTGGGCTTTCCCATGGGGAGGGACCTGTCCTCCTTTCTTCTGGTCACCCCCCTGGTGCTGTATGGAAACCCGGGTTCTCACCCACTCATCAGCTGCTTCACCCAGCTCTCTGGGGTCTGTCAGCTTAGAGTCCACTAGATACTGGCGTAACTTCTCTTCTGCACAATGAGTCAAAATATGTTCTTTCAAAAACAAATTATACAATCCCTCATATGTGTCAACTTTGTTACCAACAATCCAGCCTTCCAGTGCCTTCACTGAAACGTCCACAAAGTCTACCCAAGACTTTGAACTCAATTTCTGGGTGCCTCTAAACTTCACCCTGTACTGTTCTGGAGTCAGACCAAACCTCTTGACTAAGCATGCCTTCATCTGCTGGTATGATTCTGCATCCTTTCCCTTCAGGGTCAGGAGCCTATCCCTCCCAGCTACTGGAATCAACTCCCACAGGAGTGCACCCCAATACCTAGAGTGGACCCTACTCATTCTAAGGGCCCTCTCAAAAGCTGCTAGCCACTTGTCAATGTCATCCCCCTCAGTGTACTTGGGTACTATACCCTTGGGAAGTTTGTGATCAAATGCACCACCCCTGGACATTTCAAAATCTTCATCATTTTCACTGCCACCATTTCTTTTCAACGCCTCCTCCCTATCCCATCTCTTCTCAGCCAATTCCAGTTTCCTCTGCTCCAAAGCTATCAAAGGTAATTGAGCCTTAAGCTGTCTCTCTGCAAGGGACGGTGGTGGTCCCTGAGTAAGGGACCCTTCCCCACTCCCACCATCTGGATTCATATGGCTCACACTAGAGAAAATGGAAGCGGCATCATCCGCACCCTCCTCTTGGATGAGGTTGGGGGGGGACACTCTCTATCCCCCCTTGACTCTCCTCAGCTGCCCCAGCCCAGGCCTTTAGGGACTCAAGCAACCCTGTCTTCTTAAGCTTCCTGAAAGCAGGCAGCCCCCTAAGCCTACACTGTATCCTAAGATCAGCCATCTTAAACTGGGACAGTTTAGCCAGGTCCAGCTCCATGGTTCCCTAGTTGTGGGTCACATAAACTAGGCACAACAGACTTAGAACAATTTGGAAAAATTAAAACAATGGATTAAAAACAATTTAGTCCAAATTCCAAAAATCAAACTGAAAAGTTTTGTTCTAAGGCAAATAGAGGATTTTTATAATCTTAATTCACTTTACTGAAAGGTGTACTTTTAAACACAAGTCCTCATCCACACCGCTGAGCACCAAATGTTGGAAAGTGGATTATTGGTAGGGGCAAATGTAGGTCTGCCACTGGCAATAAGGCCACTAACCATTGGTAGGACTCAGCATAGGTCTTAGAAAATTATTCCTATGCTCAACCCTTGGTAACGTGGCTGCGAGCAGACAGGCTTAACTTCAAAGAAAGGTATGTAAAGCATTTAAAAACACCAATTCAGTAAATAATTAAGACACAACACATAATAAAAATCCAACACCAATTTATAAAAATAGGAAATATTTTTATCTTTAAAATGACACCAAAATGACAAAAATCCAAAGTAGGGAACCGGAGATATGAATTTTCAAAGATTTAGCAAAATATAGCACTTAGAAGCTTATAGCACCATATTGGGATACAGGCTCGCGATAGACCGACCCAAAGTCAAAGTTTCAGGCTGACCGCGATGGAGCCCTGAGCGGATACCCCACGCGGAAGGTCCCGGTCACAGTTTTTACCTTCAGACTTAGAAACTTATCTGGAGCTTTTTCTCGCGAGGCCCCTTGAAGCTCTCAGCCAGTCCGGATTCAGTGAGGGTTCGCCGGCTTGCCTTTCTACGAGCGGACTTAGAAACTTTTCTGGTCCGACCTCTGGAACATTCCAGCGGAGCAAACCCAGGATCCAGGCCGACACGCGGTTGAAGGCAGGCGGCTTGGCTTTCACGGTTGCTCCCGGTCACCTTTTCTACGAGCGGACTTAGAAACTTTTCTGGAGCTTTTTCTCGCGGGGTCCCTCGATGCTCTCCACCAGGCCGGATTCGGTGAGGGTTCGCCGGCCCAGGATTTCTTCTACTCCCGGTCAAACTCTGGAAGTTGGACCAACGGAGCTTTTAGCGGGACAAACCTGAATGGCTTGGCCGGCTCGCGGTTGAAGGCAGGCGGCTTGGCTGACCAGGTTGAGTCGGTCCCTCTATGGAGCTTTTTTTCAAAGTTCCTCCAAAGCTCTCCAAACTTCTTGAACGTCTTCCTGAAGTTCCTCAAAGGGTCCCAAAGTGTCTCAAACTCACTCCAAGGGTCTGAAAGCTCCAAGATGGTCCTTGAAAGTTGAGGACTTCAGTTCCCACAATCCACTTGGACGTCACCCTTACAAATCCACTGGTAGTTCCCCAGGTTGATGATCCTTGGTGGTGAGGGTCCAGGTGAGCTCTGTTAACCTGTAGCTTGCAGGGAGTCCACTCTTTACTTCTTTTTCAGCAAGGTAGTCCACAGGGCTGTAGTTTCTGATGGTGCAGGCTTCAGAGGTCAGGCCTTAGAATTTGCACAGCAAAACTTCTCAGCTTGGCACAATGTCTTGCTTTCTTCAGTTTCAAGCAGCAGATCTGGAGGGCTCTGCCCCTCTCAGATACTTATTCCAAGTTCTCTGGGTCAGGCAGGAGGTCACTCCTGAACAATGGGAGCAGGGTAACTCCTCAAAGATATGACCACTTCCTGTAGAGTGTGGCATTATTTTGTCCCAGAGTGCATCAAATCTTCCAAATCCATAATGGCTGATTTTCCAGCAAGGAGGTAAGAGCTGGCTAAACACACCCCTAGGATGGCTAATTTACTTAGACTCTCCCCCCTGCATCTGCTCATACCTTCCTTAATCCTACCATCTGCCTAATGTGGAAAGTTCAGAGTTATAAATGACACTGTTCTCTGCTCTCCTCTTTGAAGAACATAGTTTACGACTCCTCCCCCTGGCCTCGCATTCCTATGGAACAGCACACTGCCCTGCCAGCAGAGCTGGTTGACCCCAGGGGCTCTTTATCACCTCTTCAAGGCAGCCTGGCTAATCCACTTAACTCTGACCAATCAGGGCAGACCACTGGAAGGCTGAATCTGGACTTACAAACAAGAAAGTCTTATAACTTCTTGTATGTACACTTTAGGAGAAATTCAACAGTATCATATTGTTGAATTTCATAATACCATTCGGGGAAGTCTTTGATTGGCACTTCTAGCCCTCTCCTATCAAGAGTTATTAGTTAATAACTTTCTACCATGTTAACCTATGTAGCAGGGGATTTGCAATGGGAAAAATGACTTGGGCCATTTTTCCAGCACCAGGACTTACAAAAACATATTTTATAAGTACTTTGCTTATATCTACAGGACCCCCACCCCATGGGACAACTAGGGGAGACTTTAGGGGTTCTGAATCTGTAGAAATATTGCAGATCCTCACTTCACAGTGCTCCTAGCATCAAAGTCGAATTTGGGCAGCACTTTATCACAATGTGGGGAGTGAAATGTGAAATTTCACTTAACCCAGGGCATATAGAACTCATTTTATAAGGGTCTACCTTATAGATACCTGACCCCCCACCCCTGGGACACCTATGGGAGACCCTGGGGGTCCCTAATATGCCATAACATTGTAGGTTATCCATTTTTAAGTGCCCCAAACACCAAAGTCGAGTTTGGGCGCAATTTACTTTTTAAAAGCAGTCCTGGCACCCAGGGCTGCTTTTAAAACTGACCTCAGGCCTCAGCAGTGCAAACATGCAAGTGCAGAAAGCTGCTGGTCTCTAAACTGCCATGCCCTGCTACATACTAGGGACTGATAGGTAGTTTCAATTCCCCTGCCCTATTATATACTAGGGGCTTATAGGGTAGGTCATGCCAATCACAGGGGTACCCCAACCCATTGTGTACCCTAGTGTGTGTAGGTGTTTTCACTGTATTCTAAGTGTTTTCAGCATAGCACTGACCCTGGGCCTGGTTAGGTAAAGCCCAGGGTCAGTCAGAGCCAGTTACCACCAGTACCAGTCAGCAAAAAGTTGGGGGGTGCCCAGGGCACAGGATGACTTTGCAACAGTGTGGTACACTTAATCAGATTTATGTGTAAATTTGTAGATGATTTGTATTGTGTTTTCCCAGTCCAAAAGCTGTGAATGTATGTGTGTGTGTATATTACCTACTGGTGGTCACCAGTAGGTAGTTATAGTTAGGACCTAGTTTCCATAGGAAAAGCATTTTTTTGACTTGCTTATAACTTTGGCTCCATTTGACGAATCTTAATGAAATTTTCCAAAAAAAAGTGCCGTCCTGTTTCTAGTTGTGCGTGGAAAGTTTCAGGGTGATCTGTCAAGCAAGGGCTGAGGCAAAGGGGGGCTAAAAAAAGTGTGATTCCCATGTTAATTCCCATAGATGTCATAGACACGCCTACAGCCTGAACCGCAGGACGGAATTACTCCAGAATTACACCATTTGGCAGAAATCTTGCTCTTGGTCCAGAAAGAGCCCTTTTTGTTATCTGGTGCAAATCCGTTCCATAGTTTCGGAGATATTAAAGGAAAACCAAATTTGTATATCTAGAGGCACAGACCTTCCGCGAATCCAACCGATCTCGTGCAGAGATCTGATTGGCTGCCAACACTTCAACCAGGAATTTTGGGACACGGACTCAGCCGAGTCCCCCACAAAAAAGTTAAAAATAAAGAGAAGGGGGCAGGGTAGGAATACCCTGGCCCTCTAGGCCCGGTGCTGGGATCCCCCATGGACCCCGCCAGGGCAAAAAAGCATGTTTTTCCAATTTTACAGCACTTTTGCAATTATTTTGCGAATTCGCTGCAAAATTGCAAAAAAAAACAACAAGCGCGATCTCCCATGCTTGTTTCTAATTGAGCCCATGGGTGGGCCAGGTCCCGGTGACTTATTATTATATATAATATGGGGAGGTGTTGCCTGCGCCCCCCACTCCATGGCATATCATGTTTCCCGGGACCACCACCTCCCTGGGGCTTTATTGATAAATTGGAGGGAGGCTGCTCGGACCACCCTCTATTGCTCTTAAGGACCCTGGAGACCACCACCTCCCTGGGGCTTTAATAATATATTGGAGGGGGCAGTGCGGACCCCACTCCTTGGGGCCAGAGATGCAAAGTAAAGGGGGAGAGGGTCCTGCTAATTGAAAGGAGGTGGCTAGCGCAGCCACCCTTCTGAAACCATTAATGGCCCTGGGGACCGCCACCCCCTAGGGCCAGCTCCCTATGTCCCGAGATGCCCACCCTCTGGACATATTTGTTTGCTGTCGCTTGGAGGAGCTGGCGAGAACAAACAGAAAGTCCGCTCCCCAAAGGTCAGTGGCAGAAAAACTGCTACCCCTCGCTGGGAGCGGACTTTTCATCTGTTTTCCAGCCCGCTGTCAAGCAAGTAGGAAAACGGATGAAAAATTGCTCCCAAATGCAGGGAGCAGCATTTTTGGCTGCTCCCTGTGTGTGGGAGCAATGACAGCTCCCACTGGAGGCGGGGAGTTGGCAGGGACCGCGGGGTCATTGAGGTTCTCCCCGAGGTCCTCAACGCTGCACACTCAGTGCCCTGGGTGGGCTCCAGAGCACCTAGCATCAAGAACCGGGACCCCAGGGGATGGTGTCTGAGGGCTGAAATCGGCATGGGGAGCCCCCCTCCTCTTTCGTAAAAGTGAATCCATCGATGATCAATTGAAGCACAATCTGATCTGGGGTGACTGTGACAAGTGGATTCTCTCTCATCTTCTCCTGGTGAGAGCAGAGTCCATGGTTCTCTCTTATTTACCCGAAGTATGCAAATGCCCAAAATCATCTGCAAGCTCTGCCCGATTGGCCCTACTCTGTTTTCCTTAGTAGTATGCAATGATCTTCTTGTCTTTTTCCACTTTGATGGACAGCTTACCAAAAGGCTCCCAAGCGCGTTTCCCACTGATTTTGGAGACGCATTCTTGATGCAGAGAAATATGAGGACATCTCCACCAAACAAAGTACAGGTCTGGGTGGAGTTCGCGGAGTCGCGCTACGCAGATCTCCGCGAAGTGGTAAAAAAACTCCACGGGCAGGCGGACTTTGCCAGAGTGCTCGTTCGTGCTGCAAAACGCAACTCAGAGTATGTCGTCGCATTCCACATCGTGCGTGAACAGCACCATGTGGTTTGCATTGGTGCGGCCATCTTGTTTTCTACTCTGTTTATGGTGCTGGGCCTAATTTTCAATCCCTTTGTAATCCTCCGCCCTCCCAAGTAAGCTACCCCTGATTTTTATTTAATGTATTAGTGTGTGTTTTTGTGTCTGTGTATTTTTTATTTAAAAAAAAATCATGTTTTTCGTGACGTTTTGTATTTTGTTTATTTTTACCCTTACTTCCTTATTTCTTCTTTCCTTCCCTTTTTTTTCTAATCTTTACCCCACCCAGCACCATGACATAGCAGAGTAGTCTACCTTGAGGGCGGCGCCGCTGCCACCCAGGTGTGCAGCCCTGGTCAATCTTCAGCAAGAAGGAAGTGGCAGCACTAGTCTTTTTTTTTTCCAACTTCTTTTTATTTTAATCTTTGAACAGAGCAATTCACAATCATTGTTTGCACATAGCCAAGTACATTGACATCCATTGTTATTTAAAAGTAACCCGGTACAGCTACAATACAATTTACGGCATCCTACATTTATCAACTGTCTTCTATGTATCCGGAATTAGATTGGGTTGACCTGTGTGTTATGTGCGTGCATTCTCAATGTTCCCCACTTGGGTCTACAATTGGGGGGGAGGGGCATATGTTACCATGATAGGTGTTCCACTTTCCCCAAATTTGTTCCCATTTCTTGGGGCACCCCCTATTTTCGTAGGCCGCTTTCTCAGCCATCATGCTCCAATCCATATTTTTTCCACTCAGTCAACGCTGGTGCATCGGCACTCCCCATCTCCTAGCTGTATCACGTTTGGTGATCACTATCCCCGTTGTTACCCATTGTTGTTCTCTACGAGTGAGGTCCGTGGCATCCCATATGTGCAGGAGGCACCATTTAGGTAGGGGTTGTAACTCTATCACATGTACCTCCTGCATGCATTGTATCACTGCCTCCCAATATGGTTTAATTTCTGGACAATCCCAGAGTATGTGGTAAAAGCATCCCTCCTGCTGGCATCCTCTGCTGCATTTGGAGTCAATGGCTTTTCCCATCTTCAATAAGACGCTACATGATAGATACATCCTATGAAGTATCTTTAATTGAATTAATTTAAGTTTAGAAGTCACAATTGAGTCCTTCGGCAAGGCTATGGCCTCTTGCCAATCTTCGTCGTCCAGTGTACCTAGATCTACTTGCCAGCCATTTCGGAGTTTTAAAAGGGACTCAGGGGAGTTGTTAAGTTTCCGGTAAGTAAGGGAGTTAGCTATATGGTCTATGTATTCAGTTAACAATCTATCTTCTAGTGGGGTTGCCTCTGGTAGTGTTGTTCCCCGTGGAATGGCTGAGTGTAGCGCATGTCTGATTTTAACGTACCAGAACATTTCCGCGGCCAGTAGGTCATATTCTTTTTGTAATTTTGTAAAGGAGACTACATCTCTTTTAGACCACAGGTCTTTCAGAGTAGAGGTGCCTATCTGGTCCCACCTCTCAAAGCCCGGACTTTTCAGCAATGTTCCAAGCACTTCAGCGTCCCACAGTGGCATTGCATGAGTTATTGTAACCTTCCATCACATTTTGTTATGGATCCGATGTCATAGCATGACTGTCTGGAGCGTAGGTCCTGTCATGTGGTATTTCCTAGGGTTGGTGTGTAGTGCTCTTGTATAACCCCCTTGTCG
The DNA here is from genome assembly GCA_963921515.1 of Calotriton arnoldi. NCBI lineage: Eukaryota > Metazoa > Chordata > Amphibia > Caudata > Salamandridae > Calotriton > Calotriton arnoldi. Next base: position 54,384 of record CAWUFW010020617.1, on the reverse strand, counting down.
CAAAATATAGCGGTCCATCCAATATGCGGGTTCATCCTGTGGGCAGTGTACCCATTGATTTACAACTGCCAACTGGGCCGCCCAGTAGTAGACTCGGATATTGGGTAGCAATATTCCGCCATCATACCACCCCACACTAGTTTTTGTGTGGCTATTCTAGGGGGTCTCCCTTCCCAAAGTAGATTTCTAATCTCGTTATCTATTGCCCGGAAGTAGGAGTCCTGCACTCGGTATGGTGTATTTTGTAGCACTTATAGGAATTTCAGGAGTGCCATCATTTTAAATAGAGCGGCGCGTCCCAGTAAGGAAAGGGGGAGTGATCTGCAGTGTTTAACATCCCTTTGTAGTTGCTGCAGTGGGATAGCAAGATTTCGCTCGTAGAAGAACTCTGGGTCCTTAGTCACAAATATCCAGAGATACTTGAAACCCTGTGTGACCTCCTTCACTTCATAGATAGCCAGCAGTTTCAAGTCTTCCCCTTTCAGTATAAAAATGACTGATTTGGCCCAGTTGATTGTATACCCGGAGTACTGGCAGAAATTTGTAAAGATGTTAAGTACTCTATGAACAAAAGCGCGCGGTGCAGCCAAGTATTGCAACACGTCATCAGCATATAGGGATAACCTGTCTTCCCAATCAGGGGTCCATCTGAGTCTCGTACCACTGGGTCTCCTCTGACCCAAGTTGATAGGGGCTCAAGGATTAATGCAAAAATTTGCAGCGAGTGGGGACACCCCTGCCTTTTGCCCCTCCGGAGGGGGAAGAAGCGAGAGGTCCGTCCATTCACTATGACCTGTGTAAGTGGGCCTGCATATAATAATCAAATCCATTTCACTGAATTTTGGGCCAAATCCCAGCCTTTCTAGAACCGTGAATAGATACGGCCATTCCACAGTTTCAAAGGCCTTTCTGGCATCTAGAGACATTATAACCACATCTTTGTGTATTGTATCAGCCCTGCCGAGTATTCTGTGGAGTCTGCGTAGACTGAGTGCAGTATACCACATCTTCGTGTATTGTATCAGCCCTGCCGAGTATTCCATGGAGTCTGCATAGTTTGAGTGCAGTATTTTACCCTGGAATGAAGCCGGATTGGTCGGGGTGGACCAGTGTTTTTATTACAGGTAGCAAGCGAGTCGCCATCATTTTGGCTAGGATCTTAACCTCAGAGTTGAGGAATGAAATAGGCCGGTATGAGTCACATTGTGTAGATGGTTTGCCTTCTTTACGAATCAGAACTATGGAGGCAAAATGGGCAAAATGGGCAAAATGGGCAAAATGTTGTATTTGGCACTTTTAGTATACATATTTAAGAGGCGGGGTGCGATACAGGTGGCACTCATTTTGTAAAATTCAATGGGAAGGCCGTTGGGCCCATCGCTTTCCCTGATCTAATGTTACGGATTACATTTGCCACCTCTTCTACCAAAAGTCACATTCCAACGATTCTCTGTCTTCCGAAGAAAGCATCGGGAGGGGCAAATAGGCCAAAAACTCTCTGATTACTTCTGTTGTAGCCGTGCTCTCTGCGGAGTATAAATTCTGGAAGTAACTAGCGAAAGCCTCCGCTATTTTTTGCGGGTCTCGCATTAAGTCCCCCCTTTCATCTTCTAGGGCAGTAACCCAGCGATTCGCTCATTCTCTTCTATCTAGCCAGGCTAACAACTTACCCGTTTTATCCCCCAGTTAATATAAATTTTGAATTGCGTCGCAGTGTGTCTGGTCTTGCTTCTCCTCTAACTAGGTCTTGATATTCCTGTCTCTTGAGTTCTAGTTTATGGCTCGCATTGCCAGTATTTTGGGTAGTTCTGTTTCTAGAAGTAATATTTCACTTTCCAGTTTCTCTACTTCTGCCCTTTTATTTCTTTTTGTGTTCTACAGCCAGAGACAGCGCTTGTCCCTTTATTACCTTTTTAAAGGCTTCCCACAAGATTCGATGGGATTCGACTGAGGATTAATTTCTTTAAAGTAGTTGTCAGTTGTTTTTTCTAGGTCTTTTTTTATGTGTGGGATTTTTAAATATCAGGGGTGCAATTTGATGGACTGTCTGGTTCATGTCCCGTTTAGTTGAAATCGTGCCCAGACAGGGGAGTGATCTGAGATTCCTTGTGCTAGGTGTCACACATTTTGGAAGTTAAGTAGTCTGTCTGCTAGCGTTAGAAAAAAAATCTATTTGTGAGTGGCTATTATGTGCCCCTGAATAAAATGTGTATTGTTTTTTTTTTTTACGGAGTTTTATATAGCGCAAACTTGACCCGAAGGTATCGGGTATCAGAGCGCTTTACATAGCACCAGTTGCGTTACATGAGGACACATTCATTTTTGTTAGGCACAGGGAGATTAAGTGATTTGCCCAGTATCACAGGATGTTCAGCGTCATTGCCGAGACTCGAACCCGGTTCCCTAGATTCGAGGTCGACCGCCCTAGCCGTTAGGCCAACTCCTCTCCTCAATTGTTTCAATTGTGAGTTATGTGCTCGCCAATCGTCAATCAGTCCCATCGCCTCTAGAAAGTCAGGGAGTTTGGATGGTCGGTTTGTCGCGCCTCTGGGGGGATTTCGATCTAAAACGTCGCACAGTGTCTCATTGAAGTCCTCACCAACCAAGAGTTCCCCTTCGGGCAGTCCAAGTAGCAGAGTGCTCAACTCCGGCAGCCCCACCGAATGTAATGCTGGCGGTATATATACCGGCAATATTTTGATTGGCCTCCCCTACCAGCTACCAGCAATTGCCGTAAATCGGCCCTGTGAGTCGGTCCATTTATTCTCCACTGTTAGTGGGAAGTTTTTCCTCAGTAATATGCCTACCCCGCGAGACCCCAAAGTGAACCCCGCATGTGATGCTAAGTAGTAACCCCGCGTCTAGGGCCTTACATGTGTTCCCAAATAGGTGGGTTTCTTGCAAGAGGACTACATTGGGTGCTTTCCGTTTGATGTATTGTAGCACTATCCCTCGTTTTATTTTTTCGCCCAGTCTGTTAACGTTCCAGGACAGTATCTTGAGTGTGGGGGTAGATGGTGTGTCAGTCATGTGTTGGTTGTGCTTACCCTCCGGGTCTCCCCCCTCCCCATATCGAGAAGACGGGTCATGGAAAGCTGCACTTGTCAATTGCCTTGCATCAAGTTTTGCTGCTAGTTTGTACATGGGGTTTGTTGTCGGACCTGGCCGTTACAACGAGTAATGTATGAAAATGAAGTCGGAGGCGGACCTCCGAATTTGTCACTGTTTGAATGCTCTTATACAAACTATGGAACAATTTAACTTTAACGGTGAAACTAGTTTCCCCCCACCCTGCCTCCCTGCATGACAGACCCAAACTTACCCACCTTCCCAAATTTGCAGAGCCCCTGTTGTCCCGACCCAACTTAAACTAGAGGGCAATGGCCCGGCCTATGGCGCATCCCGCTCTCCCACCCCAGAAAAGTGTATGTTAGAGGGTACCAAACCCATGGGAGAATGTCCATTGTCTTGCATGAACTTCTATTTCAGGTCTGCCTGCCACGATAGTTCGGTCTCTTCCGACGTGCCAATAAACCTGCGTTTTATCAGCTGGGTCCGCTCTTAGTTTTTCTGATATCTATTACATTGTATACATTACATTGATCAAATCCAGTTTGAGAGAGTGAGTAGTATCCTATTCCTCCTCCTACGGTATTTCGTCCTTCTGTCGGTCTCCGCCTACTTCTGGATCCGCATCTCTCATCAGTTTCTTCAGTCTCTGATCCTTTTTTGCATTTGGGTTTGGGTTTCCTACTCGTCGCCACCCATCCATCCATACCTCACCGGGTTGTGTGAAGAACCAGGATTTCCCTTCTGCCTCCACACGCAAACTAGCCGGAAAGAGCATGGCATACTTGATTCCTTTATCTCGCAGTACTTTTTTGACCTCTAGGAAGCTTCTCCTTTGTCTTTGCACTTTGATAGTAAAGTTCTGGAAAAAGGATATGGTGCTGTTCTCATATTTTACTAATGGGGCACTGCGTGCCATCTGCAATATGACATCTCTGTCACAGAAATTGAAAATACGAGCCAGGATAGGTCGCAGGGGAGCCCCAGGTTTGGGTTTGCCACCTGGCACTCGATGTGCCCTTTCCACTGAGAAGTAATTAGAGAGTCTGCAACGTTGTAGATGTTTAAGGATCAGGTCCTCCACAAAGAGATATGGTGCCAGCCCATCTACTAGTCCCGGAACTCCAATGATTCTGACATTATTTTGCCGGGACCTCCCTTCATAATTATCCAGTTGGGTCAAGAAGTTTGCTCGATTTTTGCAACCCAGTGACTTGTCTCTTGAGAGCCCTGCTGTCGGTTTGCAGGGTGGTAGTTTGTTCCTCCATCTCGGTAACCCTTAATTCCGGAGGTCTGCCCTGATTGAGATCTCCGGCGCGACTGTTTCTATGCTGGTCTCTAGGGAGGATCGCACTCCAGTGATGGCGGTCATTTTGTCTCCCAGCTGGCAATGTTGGGGCCTGTTGTTGATCTTGTAAGTGGTTCACTGTCTCTGGATTTTTCTGCCATGTGAATTTGTCGAGTTTACTCTGGTGGGAGTTACGTACTCCTTTCCCTCCCGTCATGTTAATCTGCTCTCACTTGTGCTTCCGGAGGGTACTTGAGCTGAGCGTACTGCCGGGCAGTGGCGGCTCGCCGAGGGAGTGGTGCGGGGGAGGGGCAGGGTGGGAGGGTAGTGGACTCAGACTTACGATGGACAGAACTCCCTCTGAGTTCTGTCTGTCGTATGTCCAAGTTCACTACCCCCCCACCCTGCCCCTCCCCCGCCATGCCCGCCCCACCACCCCGCCCGCCCCACCACCCGCACCACTCCCCCAGCGAGCCACCACTGCTGCCGGGAGGTTCCCGTCGCCTGCCTGCGGTACCACTCGAGTCTCCGTGCGGCCTGTCGGTGCCTCCCAATCAGTCCTACTATTGAATAAGATTCAGTTTACAGTGGTAGTAAGTCCCCACACTTAATGGGTCAATGAGGGGGGCGAGCTTTGTCCCCTATATCTCATTGCAGTGTGTTGCCTTCTAGGGCTCTCAGTACTCCCAAGTTAGTTGTCACCAGTGATTGGGAGAGCAGGTACTCACTCACATGGTGTTGGCACCCGTTTGGTCTTTTCCTGAAGGCGGATATGCTGGCCGCTCCCTTCGCCTGCCGCTGCCTTGCGTCGGTGAATCTGTCACCATTCAGCCTCTCTGTCAGCCGCAATACTATTCGACTCCGGTCGCCTTGGGCCTCAACGATCGAGGGTGCCGGTCCGACATAGGAGGTATGGGGGCCTTGCGCCCCTCCACGGATGTATAGGGAGGGGAGAGGTTAACTGCAAAGTATCTGCTTCCCCCGCCCTCCAATTCAATTGTGCCCATGGATCATGACTGGGCTTCAGGCCGTGTCTATGCTTACCGCCTCACTCGCCTTCTCACTATTTTTGCATTGCTGTCGGGACTGTGGTACAATGCTCCGTTTGTTGTTTGTTTCCCCTTCAGTTGGGTGGCGCTGAAAGGCACGACCCATCACCGCTCTGAGAGGGTCTGTCCAGATGCCGTCTCCCTGAGTGCTCCGGTCCGCCGCACAATCATCCTCGTCCGTGAACCAGATATGGTTGCTGGGAGCCTCTCTTATGGTTCCGCTTCCCTGCAGGGCTGCTCACTGGAGGACCCGGCTCAGTCGTTCGACTAGGCCGACTTGTGTTTTCCACTTAGTGCTGCGAGATCTGGGCTTCTCCGCTGGCGGTTCCTTCCTTGCGGGGTGCCAGGTGTTGGTAGCACATGAGTCGGCCCCTGCTATGCAGATTTGTTTACGGATGGTGTGGGGTTTTGCAGTTGGCCGTCGGAGCTCTTCTAACCTGCGGCCATCTTCATTGCCGGTTCGCCATGCCCCCCCAACTAGTCTTTTTTTGTGCAGCGCCATCTTCCCTCCATGCTGGCAGCGGGCGGCAGGCTTGTCAGTGGGTACCCCATGCGGGAGTGTCAGCTGCGCTTGGGGAGGGTGCGCCGGTGTATGCAGCGCACCAGCCAGGTTCGACCCACCGCCCAGAAGCTGACACACCGCTGGGCAGATATCCTTAACTGGGAGCAGGATCTGCTCGACCTGCTCTGTGTCGAGATTCCAGGGCTCAGTGAGTATTAATTATTTGTTGTGTTTCTACAATGCTGAATTGTTTTTCCGAATAGCAGCTCACACTACGTTTAGGTTATGTTAAGAATATTATTATTATGTGATCCAGTTTCTGCTAGGCAGGTGCTCAGCGCTACCTAATCATACTCATCATTGGCGCTCGCTTTGGCTGATTAATTGTGAAGCCATTGCAGACTCTTCTGTCCTCCTATCACCATAGTGAATCAGTGATATCAGTGAGTTAGCATTCTCTGTGACTTTGTGTATGTAGCTCGTACAGTTCCAAGCTAATTTACAGAGATGTGTAGTCTGCATCTATGCATTGCAAAAGAAGGAAACTGAGTTGGTCCATCAAGGGAGTTGAGAAATGAGAATAGAATTAAAGATCATTTACTGCAATGCATTAGTTCCAGATGTAGTTTTTATTAAGGAAATTTGGAACAGGGATTTTAGGATTACTATGGGCAACTCAACGATAGTCGATAGACTGAAAATTAGTACTTTAGGCAATCTGTTTTACAGAAGTACAATTATATGACTGCATTTGCCTGTCATAATAATTTTGTGAAGATTAACGGAATCACGAATCTATTTTTTTATCTTCTTCATTTCTTACACCAGCACCCAAGGGCAAGAAGAGGGAAGTTGCAGAGATGGGCCTGGGAGTAGCTGGTCAGTAGAAGGCGCCAACCACCAGCACTACTGCAGAGGGCTCTGCTAACCCCAGTAAGCCCAATTATTTATTATTATCATTTCCCTAATGTTGGGTTTTATGATTGTTGTGGTCTTAGGGTAGAATCTTGGGGTATTGGAGTGTTGGTGCTGAGTTCTAGAATGGGAGTTGCTGCCTGGAGGCTGGTGATGCTGGTGAGAAATAAAGTTGCTCTGTCACCCTTACCTGCTATCTTCCTTTCATGTGGCGATGAGGACGGGGTACAAACCCATTCATGCAAAGCACAATGGATTGGCTCTTTTTCCTCTAGCCACTATGCTACTTTTAAATTTTCCCTTGTTTATTATTTTTTTACTGTCTCTTTTTTTCCAACCCCCTTATTCGATTTTTGTTCCAATCCTGTTATTCCTGCATATCTTTTTTTCCTTATTACATGTGTTTGTTTTGGTAGCTGACTTTTTCTGGTGTGTACTAGTCTCTAGTTCACTCATCTTCCTCTTTGTTGGTAATACTCTTACCCTCTCTCCTATATATCTTGTGGTATTGTAAGATTAAGAACACATTTTTGGTACTGTACTGTCTACTTTGAAGATTGCTGGCTGTGAAGTAAGCTAGTATGATAAATATTATTCACCATGAATGTTTGTTGAGAAGGCTTTATTTTTCCTGCTCGTGCTCTAACAGTTGAGTTAACGAGAGAGTGGCCATGGTCATGGACCACCCCCCCCCAAATGTTGTGTGCTGTGTAATTCATTTATACAGTATACCAGCAGTTTCCATGACAGTGCATCTTGGTTTGGAAAAATTATGAGGTCCCATTGCATTTGCCAACCAACACCTTATGTCTTTCTTTGACCATTATTCCATCCCTTCATTGTGCTTCAATGACTGAGTCATCGTGATCATCATAGGCTATAGCTCGGCCCATCTATTGCGAAAATCTTTTGGTTGGCTTCACTACCTGGTTTGTCTAACATTGTGAACCAACCAAATGCCCAGAGTGATACTTTTGTTAGGAGATACTGCAGTGCTAACCAAACTGTAGTGATGTATTGCGGTTTCTATTTTTTTAATTGAAAAAAGTAAGGGGAGGCATATCTGGCATCTAAAATATGTATAATGTTTTATTCTACCCACACAGGCCACCAGTGATGCCGGCTCAAGTGCCGCTGCAGGAGGAGAGTCAGTTGGAGGGGGAGAAGCGGTGGCAGGGACAGGCACTGGTAAGTCACATAATTGCTTGGTTATTGACAATAACTATTATACTCACTAGCTAGTACCAGGGCGTCGTCAACTCGTGACCATGAACCCCCCAGCTTTACCTGCTGCAGCAGTGGTTGAGTTATTATTATGGCCTCTTCTTTCTGCAACTCAGCAAAAGTTCACATAATGACCATTGATGGCTTGAGGGAAACGCCAAAGGACGGAAGGTTAAAAAAAATTGTGAAGTCACTGAGGTGGGTGATTCTGCTGGCGCACTGTTGGGGACAGGGCTGCTTTGCATGAGGATGTCACCCTCTTCTTCCTCCTCATCACCTCCCACCATGATTGGATTTGTAGCTGATGTTCCCCGGCTCTCCTCAACAACACAACTACGTTAAGCAATTGTTTTAAGGTGCTCCTCCCACTTGATTGTGGTGTTTTTTCATATGGGTTGTTTGGACTCCAGAACCATAATTTGTACCAGGCTTACTTCAACAAGCATTCATGTGGCAAATGGTGCATACTGCAATGTGCTCCCCCTCTTTGCTAACCGTAAAAAAGTCCCAACCTCGAGAGGACTACTTTTTTACTGTGCCACTGCCAATGCCGGAAGAAGAACTGGGGGTAGGTGGGTGTGTCGTCAGTTGCCTCTCTGCTTCTCCTGAGGCAGGGGTTGGTGGAGGTCTCAGCTGGGACTTTGCAAATGTGGGAGTTGGCGGTGCTACCTGTGCCACATACCTTAGAGCAGGTTGAATTGCAGTGTGTGACTACTCTGTGGCACATTCCACAATGACTGACTTGTCGTCATCATCCTCCTTATCATCCCATTCCATAAGTCTAAGTATTTCAGGACCTTTTCTTTTCCCTTGCCTCTCCTGTTGTCTCTGCCGGGGCCCACTCCTTATCCCTATCATCATCATCAGAAGTGGTGCTTGAAGAAGATGGTGGAGTAGTACCCTTCCTTTTCCTTGCTGGAGATCTGGGAGCCAATGATTCTAAAAGAGGAGGTTCTTAGTCAGACGGAAGCTCAACCTCCTGTTTTGCTCCAACATCAGGAAAATGTACTATTGCTGGCTGTGGCTGATGTCCGCTTTGCTCTGTTTCCTGAAATGATTGTGTACTACTTTGCAAAAGGGACAAATCCAATTAAATGTCACAACTCGTCGGCGTCAACATGATTGCAGTGGCTGCCTCACTGAAAGGCTTGGTCCTGGGCTTAGGCTGGGGTGGTGCTGTTGATGCAGGAGTGCTTCTCTTAGCTTGCTCCCCGGAGGCTGGTGCGGCAGGCACACAAAGTGGTGGTCCAAAAAGGGTTTGGGGCAACATGCCACTGGTGGGAAGCTGCTTCTTCTCACTGACCACTTTCTGGGAGTCATCTTTCTTTGGGGCCATCTTAAAGCTCCAGTTGGCAGTTGCACCAAGCTGCACAAGCGGAAATGATTAGAGGACTGACGTGTGACTGCACAGGTCTTCTCTTTGGCCATACTGTGGGTGATGTCTCTTCTCTTATGCACCTAAAAGCAAACAAGCAAGAAAAACATTCAATGTGAAATGTGGTATTGGTTGCAGTTTGAATTAGTAAAGACAAAGGCAATATTAGTGTGGTTGTTTTGTCAACTTAGGAAACCACTTTAAAGTCAAACCACACCACCATACCATAATTCCCCATCAGAATAACACACAATATACAGAATGATAGAGCTCTTTCCTTTCTTTCATATATTCTAAAGGAGACACCTGTGGCACTCAGGGAGCTACATGGAATAGTAATATTTAAAAAAATGGAGGTTAGTGTGCGCCTATGGCAGGCAGTGTGGTCCGGGGGAATGGAATAATAATAATCATCATCACAACAACAACCAGCAAGGAGGCAAGGCCACAAAAAAAGAACGCATGCAGGCCCATGGAAAAAGCCCACTGGCTGCCTACACAAAATGCCCGCCAGCCACATGGACACGACAACAACAACAACCAGCAAGGAGGCATGGCCACAACAAAGACAACAAGCAGGAGGCCTGGAAAACAAACAATGCATGCAGGTCTATGGCAAAAGCACACTGGCTGCATACACAAAATGGACACCAGCCACAAGGTCACAACAACAAGCAGGAGACCTGGAAAACAAAGAACACATGCAGGCCTATGGCAAAAGCACACTGGCTACCTACAAAAAATGGCCACCAGCCACATGGTCACAACAACAGCCAGGAAGGAGGCATGGCCTCAACAAAGAACACATGCAGGCCTATGGCAAAAGCACACTGGCTGCCTACACAAAATGGCCGCCAGCCACATGGTCACAACAACAAAAGAAGAAAAATTGCATGCAAAAAAATAACTAGGCCCCTACTGAAATCTCAAATACAAAGTCCTTAAATCCAAAGGTGCATATGCAGCAGACAAGGAAAGTGATCCTTCCAGCTCCAAATCCCTATAAATGGTAACCAGGAGATGGAAAAAGCACTGGGAGGAGCCGGCTGGACAGCAACAGGAATTTGGAGTCTCTGGGGCACCTCCTGCCTGTTGGAAAAAAAAAGTTTTAAAAAAAGGCTTCTCTCAAAAAAACAACATTTCCAACAGCCAGTTGGAGAAGAAAATCCCCTCGAAAATCTTTCAGCTGCTTCTCGAGCACAAAAGCTGCTTGAGTGGTGTGTTCGCGATCAGCACTACATTGGCCCCCGTCATTGCCAGAAGCCGTACAAACGAGTGCGCAGTATCGCGCGAGCTTGCTAGCGGGTTGAGATTACTGTGGCGCTCGCAAGAGAGCACCACAATAAATCTCGAACATGGGAGTCGAAAAAACCTCTGCTTCATGCCCGGGAGGCGGAATTCAGGAACTCATTGTTCCTCCACGGAGCGTGGAGTGCACAAATTCTGCAAACTCCGCGAGCAGAGCAGAGTTCTATGCCCGGGCATAAACATTAATTGAATTGCACTTTAACTTCAAAAAGAAGCATTTGAACTGTGCTTTGCTGCCCCTGCAAGTGGGACTAACTGCACAAAGTAATTGAGCTGCAATCGTCTAAAGCTATTGGTCTCATCCTAGAGAACTCATGGAGGCTACTGCCAAATCACTTAGATGCAAACGTGTATGTGCAGGAGTATTTGCTGTTGCCACAGTGGTGCTAGTTATTTTCCTTATAATTTTAAGTTTACATCATCATATACACAATAAAGAGCTTAAGTCTACTCGCACAACTCAAAAGCCCAATCCTACTAGTAATGGTTTGCCCGCACTAGATGATAAAGATTTACACGTAGATGCTTCTAGAGGAGATTAATCATTGAATGTATACACAAAGCTACTATATGAGTATGTCGACAATATGGATGCTAGGGATTGCTATGTATGCATGCAATTACCTGCATCAGTTGCCAACGGAATCACCTACCATCACATTCCATTGACATATGGGATTTCCTGTAGCTTGTTGATGAGTTTTTTTTTACAGGAAAAGCCATTTCCAGTAGTATTATTCGAACCAAGATTTAGTTCTTTCAGAAGTTCCTATGCTAAAACACTTGAATAGACAGTGTAGGAAGCTGGCTCTCTATATATTATACCAAAATGAGGTATAGTGTGCACAGAGTCCAGTGGAACCCCAAAGGTAGGCAGAGGTAAAAATAGATAGCACCTTACTCTCTATTTGTGGTAGTGTGGGCGAGCAGTAAGGCTTTATCATAGGGTAGTGTTAAGCAATCTGTTGTACACACTCAGGCAAGAAATTATGTCACACACTCAAAGACTAAACTCAGACCAATTTGTTTGTATCAAAAATATTATTTAGTTATTTTATTTCTAGAACCATGCCAAGCCTGGTGCAGGTAAGTGAAATAATACTTTGCAAGTTGTTATGCAGCCAATTACAGTTGAATGCAGGTTCAAATGCAGTTGGTTGAGTTACAGTTAAGTCAACAGTTCAAAATTACTTTTCAGTTACTTTACAGATCACTGTGCACGTGACTTATTGGATTACTTTTCAAGTTACTTTTGCTAACCAGTGTGATATGCCTAGATATCACACTGGGACACCTCCTAGACAAAAGGTAAGTAATACAGTTTTTGTCTATTTGCAGTTTTTCAAGTTCTCATACAAACCAACTCCACACTTAGAAGATTTTTCAAAGGAAAAGCAGTCAATGCAATCCTATGGAAGCAAGTGAAGTTATCGGTTAACAGGTAAGTACTTGGTTGTGGGAGTTGGTATTCTGGGGTTAGCACCAGGGTTCCCCGAGGGTCAAGGGTGCACTCTTCAAGCACCCTCAGTAGCATTAGGGCGGCCGGTGCAGAGTGCTGAGGCCCAATGTTATCCAATGGGGGATAGGGGGCCTCCGGTTGGTGGCTGCTCACAAGCAGGCCACAAGGTTGTAGGAGCGAAGCTCCTGGTATTAGGCTCAGGCCAAAGGGGGATCCGGTTTAGCACACAAGGTGCACCCGCACCGGCGAAGGGGCAGCTGGGTGCACGGTGTTGTTTTGGCATAGGGTGCCCTGTTGATTTCAAAGGAGATTCTCTGGTTGTAACAAACACTGCAGGCTCGGGGACGAAGATCTTCTGGAGGTGACCACCGGTTGGAGAAGTAAGTTGGGATGCCTGGGGATGCTGGGACACCGTCGGTTGGGCGGCCCAAGGCTGCGGGTGCAGGAGTGTCTTTAGGCATTGGGTTTTCTTACCAGCTCCGGTTGTGGTCGAAGGGATCCGCCAGAAAGGGTCTGCAGGCCTCGATTGGAGATTCGAGGCAGGTCAGAGATCACCAGATCTCAGGTCAGGATCACCCGGGAGACCTCTTCGTGGTGTTGGGCCACTCAAAATCAGAGCTGTGGGCGTCGGGTGCAGAGTGGTGCAGACTCATGGATTTGGCTGGAGCCAGAGTCTGTGGGTGAGGAAATCCGGTGCTCGTGGGAGACAAAGTCTTGGTTTGGGAAGGCAGGGTAGGTCCTCCTGGTTCTTGGGGGCTGCTGGCTGCAGGACTCACCGGGATTTCGCTGGAGCAGGTTTGAGGTGGGGCAGGCCGGTAGGGCTGGGGCCAAGTCAGTGGGCGTCCTCCTCTTCTTAGTTCAGCACCGCTTCTTCAGTCCTTCTTCATCTCTTCTTCTGGTTGGTTCTTATCTGAGGAGGCAAGGTTCGTGGTTGCCCCAAAATACTAGATTTAGGGGCATTACAGGTAGGTAAAGGTCGGGACCAATGGGTCCTTTCCTCAGGGTGGGTACACCCCCTATTATGCCACCCTCTGGTGGGGGACCCAGCCTCTCTCTGGTTGGCTGGGTCCCCCCATCTGCAAGATGGCGGGGACTGAGAGTTGTGCTTCACCTCGGCTCCCCCACCTTAAGGGTGGGGTTGGCAAAGGTGGGCACACCTCCCTTCCTCACTTGGTTTTCACGCCGATTCACCCACCCAAAGTGGGGGTCAGAACCGATGGGGGTCAGTTTCTAGAAGCAGCAAATGGCTGGGGCAGCTCACAAAGGCGGCAAGCTTCCCCTTCGTGGACCCTGCCCATTCTGGGGGAGGCGGCTTGGCACCTCGTCACAGGATGTGCATTGTTTCGGACCCCTGAGAGCAGCAGGCTCTCGACCCAGGGGCCCAGAAATATGTCTGGTGGTGGCAGCTGGTGAGCAGCCACTCATCCAGGACACTAGAGTTAGGTCGTTTTTCAGGGGGCATCTCTAGGATGCCCTCTGAGTGCGTTTTTCATTAAACCCCACACTGGCTTCAGAGTGGGTTTAATGTGCTGAGACGTTTGATACCAAACTTCCCAGTTTTCAGTAAAGCCATCATGGAGCTGTGGAGTTCATAATGACAAACTCCCGGTGTTAGAAATGGGATCTCTGGTTGGCTGAGGCTTGCGCCAAAGCCAGGCAGAGACCACCACTCTAGTCAGGGCAAGAGAGTTACACACCCAAGATAACCCCTGCTCACCCCCTTGGTAGCTTGGCACGATCAGTCAGGCTTATCCCGGAGGCAATGTGTAAAGCGTTTGCGCAACACACACACAGCACAACACCCAAGGCACACTACAAAAGGAACTCCACACAAGGGTATATCAAAAATAGCCTTTGTATTTTCATAATACATTAGAATAGTCTTCACATATACACATGGTGCCAACTGGCACTGGGCAATATTTACAAGGGATTATTTACACATGACAGGGCCACGTGGGCCGCTGTCAGAACCATCACTGAGTGAACATATTACAAATGTAGGACATATCACGTACAACCAGTAATCACTGGCGACCACTGTACTTAGCATCAGCCTGTAACATAAACCATATTATGCACAGCATTACCTTAGGCGCAAAACCTTTTGCGCCACCCTCACCAACATAAATACATTATGCAATCCTCTCATAAGTCTAAAGGCATTAGACAATAACCTCCTAAGCATAATTCACATTAGGAAATAATCTCAGGGGAAAATAGCTCACCACCTAAACGCATTAGGAAGTAATAACCTCACAAGCATAGAAACCACATTTTAGAGGTATGAAACAGGGTGCGTAAACCATAGTAAATGCATCACATTTCCTAGCACCACATACTCACAGTAGCACATAACCTCATAGTAGAAAGAACCATAGCAGAGGTATAAATCACATTACCACATAGTCTCCTAAAAAGACCATAGCAGAGGTATAGAACAGGGTGCGTAAGTCATACTACATACATGACATTTCCTAGCACCACATACTCACAGTAGCACATAACCTCATAGTAGAAAGAACCATAGCAGAGGTATAAATCACATTAGCCTATAAATCCTGGGAAAGAGGCTTCACTAACACCCAAATCACATTAGGGCCTGGCGCCCTATAAACCTAACAGTCCCCCTGGGCCAACTGGCCCTGTCTAAAGGGGCTCAAATGCCCTGTGTCCCAAAAGTCAGGGCGCGCTGCCAATGCAGCGAAAGTCAAGGGTGCGCAATCTGCACACAACCTAAACGTTGCAGCTGCCCACTACTTGCTGGGCAGCTGGGAAAGTACTGGGGCAAAGGAGTGCAGCTCACTCCTAACTTCCACACATGTCCCCTGAAAGAAAGAATAACCTAAACGGTGCAGCTGGCACTAATTGCTGAGCAGCTGTAAATGTATAAATGAGGCATGGGCTCTCAGTGGCCCTTAAAACAAATTATGCCCCTTTCGTTGGAGCCACATGGGCTCAGGAACAAATACAAAGCGCTGGAGCCACGCACGGGCTCTAAGAACAAACCTGTCCCCAAGCACTGTAAGTATCTTTATATATAGATATGTAGACTTATCACAAGACCAATAACTGTCTAAGCCACAATACTGTCAAAAATAGGACGGCTGTTGAAAGGCTGTCAAAAATAGTTCAAAGGTTGCAGAAATAAGGTTCAAATTCAAAGCAGTGGTCTCTGCGACCCTTTCTCTCACAAAGTACCTGGATTTAGTAGCAAAAACCAACAAAATGTCGCAAAGAAGTTGTAGCGATGAATCTCGGCATGCGAGGCCGGCGATGCGTTGAATCCTTGCCGCAAGGGAGGATGATGCGCCGATCTGCTTTGCGTGCGGAGGTGATGCGACAAACTTCTGCACGCTAGGCCGCCGATGCGCTGAGGCCTTGCCGCGAGGGCGAAGACGATGCGACGATCCTGTTGCGTGTGCGAAGACGATGCGACAGATTTCTGCACGCTAGGCCGCCGATGCGATGACTTTCTTGCCGCGAGGGAGAAGTCGATGCGACGATCCTGTTGCGCTGTGCGATGGTGTTGCGATGCGAAGAACGGCGCTCCGCGAGGGAGCGACGGAATCCGGTGTGATGCGATCAAAATGGCGGACGCACGGTGTCCGCAAAGCGATGACTTGAAGCGATGATTTCTTTAGGGGTTGCGAGCGCTCGGCGACAGCAGCGCGATGACTTTTCCAGCGCGTCTCAGCTGCAGCGGCTCGCAAAGGGGCGTTAGCGACGATTTCGTGTTGCGAGCACCCAGCGGCAGCGGCGCGATGATTTTCCTCACTCTCTCGGCTGCAGCGGCTCGCAAACGTGCGTTAGCGACGAAATGAAGTCTACTGGGCCTGAGACTTCAGTCAGGAGGCTAGTTCTCTCTCTAGCCCTTGGGTGAATGCTGAAACAAAAATAAAAGTCCTCTCAAAGGTCCTTTTCCCTCTTCTTCAAGGTCCAGAGGTCACTGCTGCAGGCCAGTGCAAGAAACAGCACACAAGCAAAAGGACAGTCACTTCCTGCAGATTCCTCCAGTGGCATGGACAGAGGGTCCTCTTCAGATCCAGGAGCAAGGCAGGGCCCAGGAGGCCAGCCCTCATGGCAGCCCCCTGGGCCCCAGCAGCAGCACGCCCCTGCAGGAACAGCAGCCAAACACTCAACAAGAAGCTGGGGTCACAGCCCCTTCTTTTATACACCAAAATCCCTTTGTGACACAGCACAGGGCTGGGGAAAAACCAGATGCAACTGGTTTGGGGGAGCTTTGGAGCACTTTGTTTTGCTCAGCCCCTCTCTCCTTTCACAGGACAGGCTAGGAACATCAGACACACCACAGGGGGTGGAGCCAGCATTGTACAGGGCAGGCAACATCCTATTCAGGGTCAGGGGATATCTCCTCCCACCACTCTCAGCTCAGGTGTCCTATTCAGCTCAGCGCTGACTCACCCTGCCCCTCCTGCAGCCACACACACCTCCCAGCTCCTGTCACTCACAGAGCCAGACATGTAATCCACATCAGGCAGGCAGACACAGAGCACACATAAATGCCAACTTCTAGAAGTGGCATTTCTACACCAGTCACAAGAAATCTGCGCACACCATTGCGCAGCATTTATTCTCACGAATTCAGACATACTAGACTTGACCAGGCTGCACCTCTCATAACAGGAATTACCACTAGCACACAGATCCTCAATGCATTCCTATGGGAGGCAGGTCAATCTCACTAAATGGGCACAGTGCGCGCACGCACTTGGCACTGGACCACAGTGTCCCAGTACCCAGAGGTCTAAAACTACTAACACCAAGTTCTATATAAGGCAAAAAGTTCAGGGGTGAACCTGCCAAAAAGGGCCATTTCCAACACGACCCCCTTCCAGCCAAAACGCAGGGTAGACCAATCACCACCTTGATAGGATTCCCTGCATTGGGCGATAAAAACACGGAACTGGCCCGCAACTGCAGGGTCACCCTCCGGTCCTACGCCACTTGGAACCTATGGAATCCATCTAATAGAAGGGAAAAAAAAAAAAAATTCAGGACCAACTAGGCTACCCCACCGGTACTCCTTAGTTGCCCACGGCCAGGACCAGGCCCTAAGCCACCCAGATGCCACTGGTCCTTGCCAATCCACAGAGTGGGGGGCAGTAGCCCCTGGCATACAATAGCCTTTCTCCACTCTCCCTCTCAGTGTAGTTCCACTACCACTGATCCTCCAACCTAGGGTCCGCACCCTCAGGTTGACCAGAAGTCACGGGCAAAGCATCTCCTCACCCTACCTCTCTTCTGGGGTTACGCACCCTCCCAGGGGAAGCACCCACCAGAACGCAACTCTCCCACCAGTTCAGGACCTCTCTCCATCAACTGGTCTACTACCTGGGATCCAAATTCACCGGATGCACCGGGGTCAGAGGCGAGGACTCCCTCCCTCTGCACCCCTTCCAGACTCCGATACCCTTCCAACTGGAGTGGTACCCCCTAGAAGGCAAACCGGCCAGGACACTGACTACAGTCGCCCTGCCGTCCAGATCCGGAAACACCGGCTACTGGCTCCCCAACCCAGGGACGTACCTCTTGGGTCAGATGCCTGGAAAACCAGGACTTCACAAGGGTGACACATCCCTAGCGTGTCGTGTGACAGTCTGCCTGGCGCAGAGCTCACGACCTCCTGTCCCTGTGACAGTGCGTGAAGATGTGCCAGGACAGAAGTGGCGCACACCATGGTCAGTCATTGGCAACTCAGCCCTTCTGGCTGGCCCCTGACCCACTGGTCCCCACTGGGGACTCTTTCCCCCTCTCAACCCTCGAAACCGGACCCCACCTGCGTTCAGGGGGTACTACCTCACAATTGCCTGGAGAACCAGGACTTCCTGGGAGCACATATACTCTCCCGAGGGTGACACCTCACTAATGTGTCATGTGACAGTCTGCCTGGCGCAGAGCTCACGACCTCCTGTCCCTCTGACAGTGCGTGAAGATGCTCCAGGACAGAAGTGGCACTCACCATGGTCACTCATTGGCGACTCAGCCCTTCTGGCTGGCCCCTGACCCACTGGTTCCCACTGGGGACTCTTTCCCCCTCTCACCCCTCCAAACTGGACCTCTGCACCCTCCCAACTGAAGCGGTACTGCCAGACACTAGAACTGCTGGAGGTCTGATTACAGGCACTCCCAGCTCACCTAAAATGGGAAAAACCACCTTGAAGAACGGTCCAACAGGACAGACTAGGCTCCCTACCTGGTGTTCCCTCATGGAACCAACCAGTACTGGAGACTGAGGTGCGGGCACTTTGGGACACAGCCCAATCTCACTCCTTCTCCTGCGAGACAGGATGTGAGTCCCTACAACCTCCTCACTATAAGGGTACCCAGCTGGGCTACTCTGAACCATCTTAAACCGCGAGGGTTATCGAGACACCTGCACCATTCTTCTAGGGTCACTCCCCAATGCAAGTTCCTTACAATCAAAAGAACTCACACACTAACACCATTTACTCAAACGTCCAGCGCATCACAACATTCATCCACACTCCCCCATAAGACTGGTGAGACAGCATCTTACTGCCCCTGAAACACAACCTGTCCCCCTCTTAACCGGGAACTAGGTACCATACTCGGGGAACTGGGAATGGGACATCCTACACTGGACTACATATCGCTGCCACCACTGGATCCCACCCATCTGGGGATTCCAGAAAACTTACACTGCAACAAGAACACATATTTAAAAAATGAAATGACACTTAAAAAAAATCTTAGACCAATAATCCCCAACATGTGACTATCTAAAATGCAGAGTTTTGTAGTGCAGCCAGTTGTCGCCGCGGTACTGCGCAAACGCAAGTCCTATCCCACCGCTGATCACCAATGTTAGAAATGGGATCTCTGGTTGGCTGAGGCTTGCGCCAAAGCCAGGCAGAGACCACCACTCTAGTCAGGGCAAGAGAGTTACACACCCAAGATAACCCCTGCTCACCCCCTTGGTAGCTTGGCACGAGCAGTCAGGCTTATCCCGGAGGCAATGTGTAAAGCGTTTGCGCAACACACACACAGCACAACACCCAATGCACACTACAAAAGGAACTCCACACAAGGGTATATCAAAAATAGCCTTTGTATTTTCATAATACATTAGAATAGTCTTCACATATACACATGGTGCCAACTGGCACTGGGCAATATTTACAAGGGATTATTTACACATGACAGGGCCACGTGGGCCGCTGTCAGAACCATCACTGAGTGAACATATTACAAATGTAGGACATATCACGTACAACCAGTAATCACTGGCGACCACTGTACTTAGCATCAGCCTGTAACATAAACCATATTATGCACAGCATTACCTTAGGCGCAAAACCTTTTGCGCCACCCTCACCAGCATAAATACATTATGCAATCCTCTCATAAGTCTAAAGGCATTAGACAATAACCTCCTAAGCATAATTCACATTAGGAAATAATCTCAGGGGAAAATAGCTCACCACCTAAACGCATTAGGAAGTAATAACCTCACAAGCATAGAAACCACATTTTAGAGGTATGAAACAGGGTGCGTAAACCATAGTAAATGCATCACATTTCCTAGCACCACATACTCACAGTAGCACATAACCTCATAGTAGAAAGAACCATAGCAGAGGTATAAATCACATTACCACATAGTCTCCTAAAAAGACCATAGCAGAGGTATAGAACAGGGTGCGTAAGTCATACTACATACATGACATTTCCTAGCACCACATACTCACAGTAGCACATAACCTCATAGTAGAAAGAACCATAGCAGAGGTATAAATCACATTAGCCTATAAATCCTGGGAAAGAGGCTTCACTAACACCCAAATCACATTAGGGCCTGGCGCCCTATAAACCTAACAGTCCCCCTGGGCCAACTGGCCCTGTCTAAAGGGGCTCAAATGCCCTGTGTCCCAAAAGTCAGGGCGCGCTGCCAATGCAGCGAAAGTCAAGGGTGCGCAATCTGCACACAACCTAAACGTTGCAGCTGCCCACTACTTGCTGGGCAGCTGGGAAAGTACTGGGGCAAAGGAGTGCAGCTCACTCTTAACTTCCACACATGTCCCCTGAAAGAAAGAATAACCTAAACGGTGCAGCTGGCACTAATTGCTGCGCAGCTGTAAATGTATAAATGAGGCATGGGCTCTCAGTGGCCCTTAAAACAAATTATGCCCCTTTCGTTGGAGCCACATGGGCTCAGGAACAAATACAAAGCGCTGGAGCCACGCACGGGCTCTAAGAACAAACCTGTCCCCAAGCACTGTAAGTATCTTTATATATAGATATGTAGACTTATCACAAGACCAATAACTGTCAAAGCCACAATACTGTCAAAAATAGGACGGCTGTTGAAAGGCTGTCAAAAATAGTTCAAAGGTTGCAGAAATAAGGTTCAAATTCAAAGCAGTGGTCTCTGCGACCCTTTCTCTCACAAAGTACCTGGATTTAGTAGCAAAAACCAACAAAATGTCGCAAAGAAGTTGTAGCGATGAATCTCGGCACGCGAGGCCGGCGATGCGTTGAATCCTTGCCGCAAGGGAGGATGATGCGCCGATCTGCTTTGCGTGCGGAGGTGATGCGACAAACTTCTGCACGCTAGGCCGCCGATGCGCTGAGGCCTTGCCGCGAGGGCGAAGACGATGCGACGATCCTGTTGCGTGTGCGAAGACGATGCAACAGATTTCTGCACGCTAGGCCGCCGATGCGATGACTTTCTTGCCGCGAGGGAGAAGTCGATGCGACGATCCTGTTGCGCTGTGCGATGGTGTTGCGATGCGAAGAACGGCGCTCCGCGAGGAGCGACGGAATCCGGTGTGATGCGATCAAAATGGCGGACGCACGGTGTCCGCAAAGCGATGACTTGAAGCGATGATTTCTTTAGGGTTGCGAGCGCTCGGCGACAGCAGCGCGATGACTTTTCCAGCGCGTCTCAGCTGCAGCGGCTCGCAAAGGGGCGTTAGCGACGATTTCGTGTTGCGAGCACCCAGCGGCAGCGGCGCGATGATTTTCCTCACTCTCTCGGCTGCAGCGGCTCGCAAACGTGCGTTAGCGACGAAATGAAGTCTACTGGGCCTGAGACTTCAGTCAGGAGGCTAGTTCTCTCTCTAGCCCTTGGGTGAATGCTGAAACAAAAATAAAAGTCCTCTCAAAGGTCCTTTTCCCTCTTCTTCAAGGTCCAGAGGTCACTGCTGCAGGCCAGTGCAAGAAACAGCACACAAGCAAAAGGACAGTCACTTCCTGCAGATTCCTCCAGTGGCATGGACAGAGGGTCCTCTTCAGATCCAGGAGCAAGGCAGGGCCCAGGGAGGCCAGCCCTCATGGCAGCCCCCTGGGCCCCAGCAGCAGCACGCCCCTGCAGGAACAGCAGCCAAACACTCAACAAGAAGCTGGGGTCACAGCCCCTTCTTTTATACACCAAAATCCCTTTGTGACACAGCACAGGGCTGGGGAAAAACCAGATGCAACTGGTTTGGGGGAGCTTTGGAGCACTTTGTTTTGCTCAGCCCCTCTCTCCTTTCACAGGACAGGCTAGGAACATCAGACACACCACAGGGGTGGAGCCAGCATTGTACAGGGCAGGCAACATCCTATTCAGGGTCAGGGGATATCTCCTCCCACCACTCTCAGCTCAGGTGTCCTATTCAGCTCAGCGCTGACTCACCCTGCCCCTCCTGCAGCCACACACACCTCCCAGCTCCTGTCACTCACAGAGCCAGACATGTAATCCACATCAGGCAGGCAGACACAGAGCACACATAAATGCCAACTTCTAGAAGTGGCATTTCTACACCAGTCACAAGAAATCTGCGCACACCATTGCGCAGCATTTATTCTCACGAATTCAGACATACTAGACTTGACCAGGCTGCACCTCTCATAACAGGAATTACCACTAGCACACAGATCCTCAATGCATTCCTATGGGAGGCAGGTCAATCTCACTAAATGGGCACAGTGCGCGCACGCACTTGGCACTGGACCACAGTGTCCCAGTACCCAGAGGTCTAAAACTACTAACACCAAGTTCTATATAAGGCAAAAAGTTCAGGGGTGAACCTGCCAAAAAGGGCCATTTCCAACACCCGGCACCATATACAATTGGCTTAGACACTGTATGGGTACAGGGCTCATGCACCTGTACTCGCACCACTGGTATAGTGCACCCAGCTAGAGGGGTGGCTTACCTGTGCCAGGGCAGTGGCTTGTAGGCATGGCACACAGGGATGTTTGCATTGTCCAGCATTCCGTCCATCAATTGCTTCTTTTGCATATGTCGCCCTAAGTGGGAAGGGTATGCCCAGACGTGGGTCCCGTGCTCACTACACCACTGGATTCAAGCTGGCCTGGCTGATGAAGGGTGATGCCCTGAAACCGGTCCCAGGATGCTTGTTTCCGGTCCAAGGAGGACCTGGCTTAGCATGTCAGGCTGGGCTGTTCCCACAAGGAACAGGGTCAAGACTGATTTGCATATGGCTGGGTCCAAACTGGGGTGGTGTGGTGAGCAAAAGAATGATGGATGATGTATTTAACCCAGGTCCTTGTGACTGGGGTGAATGTTTGCATTGTCCAGCATTCCGTCCATCAATTGTTTCTTTTGCATATGTCGCCCTAAGTGGGAAGGGTATGCCCAGACTTGGGTCCCGTGCTCACTACACCACTGGATTCAAGCTAGCCTGGCTGATGAAGGGTGATGCCCTGAAACCGTTCCCAGGATGCTTGTTTCTGGTCCAGGGGGGACCTGGCTTGGCAGTTCAGGCTGGGCTGTTCCCACAAGGAACAGGGTCAAGACTGATTTGCATATGGCTGGGTCCAAACTGGGGTGGTGTGGTGAGCAAAAGAATGATGGATTTAACCCAGATCCTTGTGACTGGGGGTGAATGTTTGCATTGTTCAGCATTCCGTCTATCAATTGTTTCTTTTACACAGGGATGTGTGCCATCTCGACTCTTCACTTTGTTCTGAACCAAAACACGCAGCCTGCAAGGGCAGTGTGTGTGTGTAAAGGTACAGGGACTCTAAGGATGGCACAGTAAGTGCTGCAGCCCTTAGAGGCCTTCCCTGACCACAGTACCCTTGGTACCTATTTACAAGGGACTTAGATGTGGCCAAAGAGTGCCAATTGAGTTTTGTGTCAATGCAGTTTAGGGAAAGAACGTAGGCCCTGGGTACCTGGTTGGCAGGAACCCCAGGCACACTCAGTCAAAGTACATCAACAGTTTGGCAAAAAGTGGGGGCAACCATGTAAAAATAGGGCACTTTCTTACAGACAGCAAGATGCTAAAAATGCTGAAATAATGAGACCTTTCTTTAGATCCATTATGACGCTGGACACTGCTTGTGCACACTGACCCAACTTAACTTGTTCCTTGACAAGTGTAGAGAAGAAATTCATTGATTCTGTAGAAGACAGAAGGAGAGATCTTTTAGCTAAAGCTGCAAATCATTCAAAAGTTCCACCCTGGGCAAAGGAAGAAAGTGAACATAGAATAGTGGAAAACATGGCTGCATTGGCTATAGATTGGCAACAT
Source organism: Calotriton arnoldi (assembly GCA_963921515.1). Taxonomy (NCBI): domain Eukaryota; kingdom Metazoa; phylum Chordata; class Amphibia; order Caudata; family Salamandridae; genus Calotriton; species Calotriton arnoldi. The sequence goes on along the minus strand of CAWUFW010020617.1, from coordinate 30,667 downwards.
AAAGGGAGAATATGAATTGCTTTTAGAAAATACACAACTGACACCAATTTCGTTGGAGCGAGTGAATGTGACCACACCTTTGAAGTTAGAGGAAATTGAGTTTCATATTTAGACGGAGGAGATCCTGTGTTTCCAGGAGTTTATTACATTTATGGGAAGAGTGCTTTTTATAGGTTACCCAACAGATCGCATGGAGCGTGTTATCTGGGAGTGGTTTTTCCTCAGATTAACCATGTGGATCAAATTGATTACTCTACTCGAAAGAAACATGTTAGGACAAAGAGGAGAGCTAGTGCCAGTGAAATAGTAGGTGCCATTTTTGGTGCATTGATTCCAACTGTAGGAGTAATACTCAACTCACACAAGATTGGAAAGCTTTCTACTGTAGTTGACAAATTGACTGCTAGTTCAGGATTCCTAGCCATATACACGAAAATGGTTGCCATTAGATTAATGGTTTTGCAGAATAGACTTGCTTTAGATGTCTTTCTCACGAAGGAGGGCAGAGTTTGTTGGATGTTGATGGTTCAACAATGTTGTACCTACATCCAAGATGACAGTAAAGACCTGAAGAAATATATTAGCAACATTACTGACTTGAAGAAAGATTTGAAGGGGTTAACTGCAACTGGTGCCTGTAAAGCAATATGGAAAGTATTTTCTGCTATAGGCAGATGGTTTGGAAACTAAGGCAGTGGAATTTTTGGAACCCTCTTTAGACCCTTAGTGATAATCGCTCTTTGTGGTTTTCTATTGTTTGTGATTATAAAGGGGTACAGACGTGCACAAGTGAAAAGGGGAGTGAAGAGAAAAAGAGCAGATGTAGAATAAGAAGAGAGACGAAGTCAACTCTATGATTACATGAAAATGTTGGAGGATTCCAGAAGGAAAATGACAAAGACAACAAATCTGAAACATCTGAAAAGATATTGATGTGAATCCATCAATCAATCAATCATACTGTACTTATAAAGCACTGCTTGTCACCCAAGAGGGTATCCAGGTGCTATGCTGCGGAGTGAGTCGAAGAGCCAGGTCTTGATTTAATTTCTGAAGTGAGTCAGCGAGGGTGAAGTGCAGAGGTGGAGGGGAAGGGTGTTCCAGGACTTGGCGGTGAGGAAGGAGAAAGAGTGTTCTCGGATGCGGCAACAGCTGATGTGTAGTACCTGTGCAAGGGTGAGGTGAGAGGAGCGGACGTTCATGGATGGTAGGCGGAAGTTCAGGCAGTGGTTCATGTAGGCGGTTCCTTGGTCATGGAGAGCTTTGTAGGGGTGGGTCAAGATCTTGAATTGGCATCTTTTCTGGGTGGGGAGCCAGTAGAGGTCTTTCAGATGGTGGGTGATGTGGGTTCTCTTTGGCAGGTTGAGGATCAGTCTGGCTGTTGCGTTCTGGATCGTCTGAAGTCTCCTCATGAGTTTGGTGGTGGTGCCTGCATAGAGTGCATTGCCGTAGTCCAGCCAGCTGGTGATGAGGGCCTGCGTCACAGTTTCCTGGTGCTGATGGGGAGCCACTTGAAGACTTTGCGGAGCATACAGAGAGTGTGAAAGCAGGCTGAGGAGACAGCGTTGACCTACGTTTCATGGAGAGTTAGCTGTCCAGGATGATGCCGAGGTTGCGGGCGTGGTCTTTCGGAGTGGGGGTGGGTTCGAATTCAGATGGCCACCAGGGGTCGTTCCAGAGGGAGGTGTGCCTGCCATAGATCAGTACTTCAGTTTTGTCCATGTTTAGCTTCAGGCAGTTGTTCTACATCCAAGCTGAGACGTTCTTCTTACAGTTGACAAAGTTGGTCTTCGTCGTGGTGTGGTGTGCCCAGAGTGAAAAGACGAGCTGGGTTTCATCGGCGTAAGAGATGATGTTGAGGTTGTTGGTTCTGAAGATGTCCACGAGTGGTGTCATATAGATGTTGAAGAGGGTTGGACTGAGGGATGAGCCTTGAGAGACACTGCAGATGGTGAGCTTCGGTTGAGAGGTGAAGGGAGGTGCACCGCGTGAGAAAGGAAGCCATCCACGTCAGGTGTGATTCCTATCTGAAGCAGCCGATCGATAAGTGTGTGGTGGGAGATGGTGTCGAAGGCTGCAAAGAGGTTGAGTGGGATCAGGGCAGCTGATTCTCTTCTGTCGAGTAGAGTGCAAATGTCATCTGGGCAGCGCTCAGGCTTTCTCGGTGCTGTGGTTTGCTCTGAATCCTGATTGGGAATGGTCCAACAGGTTGTTTCCCTCCAGGTGTTTGGTCAGTTGGAGGTTGATGGTCTTCTCCAGGACTTTGGTTGGAAGCAGGAGTAGTGAGATGGGACAGTAGTTCTGGAGCTCACTGGAGTCTGTAGAGGCTTTCTTGAGGAGCGGTCTGACCTCTGCATGTTTTCAGGCATCGGGGAAGGTGGCTGTGGCGATGGAGGTGTTGAGTTCTCAGGCATACCTATAAGTGTATCACACAACAAGAAGCTGGTCCGCACTGCTCTCCACAGCGCTTTCATGACCGAATATCTAAGAAAGATCAGCGCGCCCAGGGGACTGATAGTTACCAACAAACCACGCATCTTCCTCAACAATAAATAGTTTAGAAAAATCTGGTCGTATATTGCATGGAAGTGCACAAAAGACTGGCTCGTACTTATCATCAACACAGCCAGGACACTAGCGGATCTACTACTAGTGGACATCCAAACCAGAGAAAACAACTTGAAGACAACTGTACACATCTCGGTTTTTAAGAAGAAGTTGGAATAAATTAATAACCAACACAAAGAATACAAGGATTATTTGACTCAATCCAAATTGACAAAACTGAAGAAAGATGTGCAGAAATTCAGCCATGAGACCACGTACCCGTATGTGATGGATGAATACTACGAGACCACAGAGCCAGACGACAAACAAGAGACAATGGAGATCCAGACCTACCCTGATGAACTGGACCTTCAGCTCCGGGGATGATAGGAGTAGCAGTGAAAGCGGAGACGAGGGCACATCAACAAGAGGACAGAGGCAATTCTATCAAGATCCACAACTGCCACCCCGATGCCACACTTTGGCTACTGGCAACAACCCTTTTACCCACAGGGTTTCCCGTTCCAACAGGGCCCACCGCCTTTTTTATACAGAGGCCGAAACAGAGGCAGAGGACGACGAAAGAACCAAAGGCAAGGAGCCCGAGTCCACTGGGGAACCAAACACCAAATATAGTGGTGACAAGGAGCAGGGGAAGAGAACTGGGGCCATCAACGAGCAAGTAGCATCGAACTTGGTGAACCTCAGCAGCTATACCTTGACGCAAGATGAAGAGAGTGTTCTCTCAAAAGGATTAGGATTTGTACCCACACCAAAGAATTACCTTTTCACCCTTCGCACCGAGTTGGCACAATTTTTCAGAAAAATCAAACTGAAAGATTTCTTCGAAGGAAAAGACCTCGACAAAGAACAACCAACCAACACCAAAGGCCTCATAAAGAAGTCCACTTTTGTGCCCCCCATGCAGGCAGTTCCATGCCACATCCAGGCATTCGAGCAGGCAGTCCTGAACGAAGTAGACGCCATCAACTGCACGCAAAATAAGGGTTTTCAGAATCTGAGACGCGTAGAAAGGACAGCACTTGAGAACTTGAAGAAGAACACCCGCCTGCTAATCAAACCAACTGATAAGGGAGGAGCAATCGTTATTATGGACCAAGATAAATACCACGCAGAATGCATGCGCCTCCTTTCAGATCAGGACAGCTATGAGGTTGCCACTATAGACCCCACATCAAGACTCACCACCAAGATCAAAACTTTGGTTGAGGAAGGCATCGCCAACGACTGGATCATGAAACAAGAGGCAGAATTTCTTGTGGGTGACGCCCCACGCACACCGAGATTCTATACTCTGCCGAAGATCCATAAGAACAAAGACCCGCCGCCAGGAAGACCGATTGTGTCTGGGATCGGCTCGGTGCTCGAACCTTTATCACAATTTTGTGACTGGTTCTTGAAGCCCATTGTCCAAACTTCAGCATCATATCTTAAAGACACCAAGGATGTACTTTGCCTACTCAGGGATTTGGATATTGACCCCAGAGAAGATTGGTTGATCACAATGGACATAGAAGCACTGTATACGAGCATCCCCCAGAGACGCACTTTGGCTGTAGTAGAACACATCCTTCAGGAAAAGGAGTGGGATTTCCTCACCCCTCGCAATTTCATCATGGAATGCGCAGAGATGGCCCTGACAGAAAACGTTTTTGAATACAATGACACCATCTATCACCAGATCAGGGGTACGTCTATGGGAAGCACCTTTGCGCCTAGCATGGCGTGCCTCTATGTACATCAGTTCGAGGAAGACTTCATATACTGCCAAGAAAATCCACTCAAGCAACAACTGAAGTTATGGCGCAGGTACATCGATGATATCCTCATCGTCTGGCATGGAAGTCAACAACAAGCTATTGACTTTTGCGAATGGGTCAACACAAGGAATGAGCACCTCAAATTCACAAACAACATTAACAAAAACGAAGCTGTTTTTCTGGACCTTGTGATCACCCTAGATGAGGAAGGGTTAAGAACGAAGGTTCACAATAAACCTACTGACAAAAACAGCCTCCTCATGTATGAGAGTTTCCATCCGAGAGCACTGAGACAGAATCTCCCTTTGGGATAGTTCCTTTGCGTGAGGAGGAATTGTTCATCGCTTGAAACATACGACAACCAAGCCCAAACTCTGGAAAATAAATTGATACAATGCCACTACCCAAGAAAAATGGTCACTAAAGCAAGAAAAAGAGCCCGAAAAAATAATCGAGAGGCACTGTTGGAACACCACGAGAAACAAGAAAACAACAAAGTAGTATGTGTTACCACATACACCCCAATCTCCAACAAAGTACAGAACATCATCCGCAAACACTGGCGTATACTTAACGGGGCATGAAAACAATGGCCTGCACCAATGTTCGCTTTTAAAAGAAACTCGAACATCCGAGACGAACTAGTACACTCCAAAACATTACCAGAGGAAAGACGGAGCCAAACAACCCTATGGGATCATAACAGACTGGTCGGGCACTATCCCTGCGGAAACTGTGTGGCATGTCAATACACCCATCACACTAAACAGGTTGACATTAACACAGATAGACCATGGATCCTGGGGAATTTAACAAATTGCAACAGCGAAAACGTGGTATACCTAATAAAGTGCCCCTGCAACCTGTTTTACGTGGGCATGACACTCCGAAAAGTCAAAGTAAGGATCAACGAACACCGGAGCACTATCAGGTGTAAAAAGAACAATACAAAACGAACGCAACATTTCTTGGAAAAAGGACACTGCGATAAAGACCTGGAATGGGTTGTGTTGGAGAAAATGCACCCTGGCACCCAGGACTTAGAAAGGAAATTACACATCCGTGAACAAAGATGGGTGTACCGCCTCAAATCATGTGATCAGGGCCTCAACGGCGAAATTCCATGGCTCCATATGGCTTAAAACATCTTGTACCTTACAGAGGGGATCGCATCTACCAGGTTAGACAAAACACCCCTGGATTCATCACCATGAACTAGACTATGGACTATAGATATGTCCTTTTCTAAACACAGCCTGTGGATATGACATTCACCCTCCTGTTGGGACTCCATAGTACCATGTTTTTAAACGAATCTTGGTATTTATGCCAATGTACCCGGAGAGAGATATATATATATATATGCTTTCTCTATATATACACAGTTTCCCTGTACCTTCAAAACTTCGTATATGACCACAGATGCTCCTTTAATACAACACTGGTGATTGATATACCCCTAATTTCCACCTTGTCCAGCCAGTTGCTGTATCTTTAATTCTTATATTTTTTTATTTTTGCTCCAACACGTCAATTCCACTGTGGAGGGTTATTTTTCTGCGCAGGCGCACCCGCTCTATGCACCCGGGACTCTCATTGCCGTGACAGACCACTCTGAGCAGGCGCACTACGCACCCGGGACTTCCATCTCTCAGCGCACGCGCGAACCTGGAACACACAGTAGGTTCACTGCGAGCGAGTACGCATGACCGATGCGACTCGCCTCCACTTCGGTATTTTTCCTTGCAGAAAAGACCTTTTCAAGCCTCAGTCCAGCACTAATGACACGCTGGTCAAGGCACATTTCGAGACCACGGAAATCAATTGTGTTTACAGAGCGCCACGTGGCGCGACGGTAACATGTTGGTGATTAAACACAGGTGCAATCAATCATGTACCCAGGAGGCGCCAAAACACTAATTAACTAATCAATTACCTCTCTGGCCCCCTATTTATACCGCGCTCCCCCCCTAAGCCAGTTACCATTGGGGAAGCTATGAGGAAGGAACATAGGAGCACCGCGCGGGACGCACCTTGAGGCAGTAAGGGGTTGTATGGATGTCTGTTTGGAATACCTTGGAGCCAGTCTCCACTGCTAACTTGAATGAATGCACCGTTGAAACCTTTAACCAAACGTGTTTCTTTGACTATTATTATTTTTTGATCTCTCCCAAAAAACTTTGATCCTTAGAGTGTGACTACAGGGGTCCCTCAATTCCTCCCTTCCCATGGGACATTCCTACCCCTAACCCGGGGTAGGAGCGTGAGCTGGTCTCACAACTGATTTTATTTTTTGAGCACCACGTATGCAGTGACACGTGTGCTCACATTCACATACACTTCAGTGCAACCTGTGCATGTTTTCAGTCTGATTCGTCCTGTGACAGTGTGAGTAAAAAATTCTTCACTTATGCTGTGTTATACATTTTATTTTTTTACAGGAAAATTTCATAGTAGAGTTGGACCAGAGTTAACCTACAGAAGTGGATTCATCTTAGTCTCTTAGAGACGAGATAGGAGCCCCTCTTTTTTCTTACACCTTGATGAATGCCATGGACCCTCCTGGCCACTCCAGCAGAAACATGTTGGCAATACTATTGGGGATGGGGTACTAAACCCCCTAGTCCCCACTACTAGTTTTAATATCGAGCACATTCTGCGCAATTAAAATTTTCACGCAGTTTTTGCATCGATTTTTAAATATCACTCACTCACTTTTCTTAGCACGGGCCCTCACTTAGTTATAGAAGTGCCTCCCTGTCTCCAGGTGTAGGCCCGCTCTTTATCAAACGTGGTTTTTAAAGAGCTTGGACTGCCGATGATGAAGCATGACACCTGGTGGTGTGTGAGGACAGTCCTTACATTTTTTTGAGATGCCCAACACCACATAAACTATTGGCATAGGGTGCCTCATCATTTTCTAAGAATCAGACACTGAGTCAGGGTAGCTTCTTGTTGTGTGATACATGTTAGCTGGAGGCCAGCTTACCCTGACTGCCCCGTAGCCTCCTGTTCCCTCCCCTTTCTAATCAAAGGGTTTTGTGTATATATACCTATAAGTGTGCCATTTTATTATTTTCCCTATGCAAATAATACATGAACTAAAAGTACTAAAGGATATTAGATTTGAATATATTGAAATGTGCACACAAATACTAAATGAGCATTATTGAGCTTAATGTCTTAAAGTTAGCCATTGCTCTGAAGGCCTATATTCCTATATGCTGCATTTTCATGAACTTCATTGTCTTGCTATTTTTGCTGACTAATTTCTTTGCAGGTGGTCTCAAGCTCTGTTGGTTTAGAATTGACACTTCTTTGTAACAGTGTTAGATATATTACCAGGGATTGGAATCCAGAAGACGAGCACATGGGAAAGCAGTGAATTACGAAAGGACCATTGTGCTCTGGTTTGAGTATGTGACCAAGACAGTGTTCCCATGACAAGTATGGGAACTTTTCCCCATGTTGCAGAGTGAACCATGTGAATCCATACAGAGAATGAAACAAATACAATGGACTTTTTATTGATGATGCAACTAAAGGGGAGTTGCCAATGGACTCTATCAATTATAACTTATTGTTTGCCCTGGACGAAGTGGCAGATGATTTTCGACTTTCTTGCTGACCACATGCTGAACTTTTATTGCTCAACCCCTTTTCTGCAGTTTTTGTAGGACTTTCCTTGGACTCCGACCTGAACCAAACCTTTTATGCCATTGCCCCTTAAATGGAGTTTAAAGGACAATTTGTTATGTCCCTTTATTTCTCTTAAGGAGTGCCTTAACCCGTTCGCTGCTTCTGTCGGCCAACGGCCGTCGCGAGCACTACCTCCGTAGTGCTGCGCACGTCCGTTGGCCAACGCGGCTCCGCCCACTCTTCAAAGCCGCCGCACCGCGGCGGAATTTCGGCCGCGGTAAAGGGGTTAAACTAATGTTTATTTCAACTTATTGAACACTCTTATCCGAGCTTCTAAAATGCTTCTGTGGATATTGCTCTTACTCTTGTGTCTCTTCCTATTGTATTCTGTAGGTTTGCTGTCTTCTGAATTCTGAGCATTCTTGTGCCTAGATTTGTAATTGGACCATTTAGAATACTAATATATAGAAAGGATGCGACCAAATTATTCTCTGGACATCAGACATTAATGTTACTCTTCTGCATAGCAGCAACTGAGTTATTGGTTTGTTTAATTCTTGTTCCCCTTAACTTCTTCAGGAGGCTTGGTTTTCCTGTTGCCATATTGTACTTGTATAGTATGGTCTTGAGAGTGATTTACCTTGATTTGATTGTTAACTTGTAATAAGAACTCTTGAAACTGGCTACCGATTCCTGGTCCTCATTGTGCAGTCAGATTGTTGCACTGTTAATATAAATTTAGTTGATCGGACAAGGAATTCTAACTCTCTTTCCCCTCAGTGCGATGAAGAAAGATTCATCGGAGGACCAAGTTAGTACGTAACTAAGTGTGAGTAAATGATACAGTAGAGGTAAATCCTCAGCATCCAGTGGGCCCATAATGCGTGATTAAATATGCTGGTTCAAATCCAAGCCAAGATAAGTAGTAAAATTAGAACTTTAGTCGATATATAAATTGATATGTTTTATGGAAACAATCATTCCCATGGCTGTCAGTATTCAGCTGACTTCGCAACTCTTCAGCTGAGTAATTAGCTTTCTAAGTGACTGCTGAGTAAACCATTCTTACTTTGTTTTAAAAAAATCAACAAACATAAGTGCAATGGTATTTTCTTAGAAGAAGCCACCACCAGTGTTGCCGAGTGCCAAGGTTGCTGAATAACAAGGCTGTCAGATCTTGATTCCAACTCATGCCTCTTTGTTACGCCAACATCTTGCTCTTGCAGGTTCTTTTTCATCCCTGCTTTCTCCATTTGTCACTGTTTTCATATCTTTCACTTTCTCTTCCTCCTCCTCCTTACTCTCTTTTCTGACCCTTTTTTCTTACTCAAAGGTAATGTTTACTGAGGAAAAATAAGTGCTGGACCCTAAAGTAAGAGCTGGTGTCCATCACCTGCACTTACTGGCTCAAAATAAACATTGGGGTGCCCAAATCCCTCTGTCCTCTTCCAGTCCTCCATGCTGTAAGGAAGCCACTCTAGATGACTTTTCAATGAAGCATTACCCTGTCCTTCACTTGTGAAAGAATAGGTGCACAGTTTTACTCAGAATCCTGCAGTCAATGCCAAATATCAAGGCTGCTTAGTCTTGATTCCACCTCATGCCTCTTTCATCCACCACCAGACACACCCTACCCCATTATCTCACTCTTGCATTTTCTTTTTCAACCCTGCTTTCTCTCTTTTTCCCTTCCTCCTTCTTTCCATCTTTTGCATTTTTTTCTCGTTTGCTCTTTGTCAAAATCTGATGAGGAAAAATAAGTGCTGGTCCCCAGAACATTGACTGTTGGTGGGCCTATCTCCAACTACCAGATCTAATTAAACATTGGCATTGCCTTGCATTTCCACTCTTCCATGTGCGTCAGTGCTTCTTGATCTGGCCAAGTTAAGCTCTCTGTTGCTGCACCGTCTTCCCTTTACAAAGATGACTTTTCTGAGCTGTGCTCCACAGTATGGTGGATGATCCAGAAAAACTCAGACTCACCTCTAACTAAGGAGGCATTCTGGCTATAGTCTTTTACAGATGAGATACTCTGGGGCATAAGTATAGGAAAGTGGCGGAGCGCTGGTTAGCTACAAAATTGCTAACGCCGTGATCCGTCACTTTTGAAATGCAGCGATGCGCCGTATTTACAATAATACGTTGCACTCCTATGTTTCGCCCTGCGCTTGCGCTAAATTCAGTTACCTAGCGCCAATGCAGGCACCCTTGCACCACAGGTGTCCCTTCCTGCACATAAACAATCCAGAATGGTGATTTGTAACTTCTATGTGTGCTCCATTGTGCAGCACACATAGAAGTTGCAAATCGTCATTTTTTAAATGATTGTTTATGTGCAGGAAGGCAGCAATCATTCATGGCAATTTGTTGTTTCTATGTGTGCTGCACAATGCAGCACACATTTGTGCAGCACACACAGAAACAGCAAAACAAGGAGAAATAAAGCATTTCTCCTCGTTTCGCCATGTTAAAACCAGGTTTTCCCTAGTCTTAATTTTGGCACTGCCTCCTATTTACGCCACCCTTGTAAATAGGGGGCAGTATCAAAATCAATGGGTGTTGTAGCAGAACGCCCACCGCAACACCCACTGCCCACCCCTTTCATGCTAAGGGGGCCTTATTTACAAGGCGCTGTTAAGCCCCATTAAGTGGCTTAACGCCACCTTGTAAATAAGGCAAAGGGTTTATCGCCGCAGGAACGTCACTAAAAGTGATGTTCCTGTGGCGATAGGGGCTTGTAATATGCCCCTCTGTCCCCAATGAGCCTACGCTCCGACCACACAATTCAGTCCTAAATATAAATCTATCACAAATGTTTATTTCAGAAGCTATTCTATAAAATATGACTTTAATTTAGATAACATTTTTGTCTGAAACTATTTGTAATCTCATAACAAGAACATCATAAAGCAATACATCATGTAGCAAGTAAAGTGCATCTGCGTCGTTAATAAAAACTGATACATGCTGAAAATAATCGAGAAACCCTAAATATAAGGAAAGGATTATTTATGCAAAGTGCCCCCTCCAACTGAATCTAAGAGTACGGCAATCACAAACTGCAATTTAAAATAGGAGGAAGGAGGGCGGAATTTGTCTAATGCAAGTCATCAAAGTACTTATAAACAGTAACACATGTCTAAACAATTGTGCAAAAATAGATCTTAAGGATGACAGTACTAGAAGTCTGCTCATATAGAAATTTTGCTGTTTGCAAGAAGGTACGAGGATTTTTGAAGTTGATAAAGTGCTATTTTTAGCATACGTATAAACTGGCCCAACACATTATAAATTGCTGCTGAAATGGATTTTTATATTCCATTGCAGAAGTGGCTAATGCATTACAGCAAAATCTCATGACTGGGATTACTTATACTAAATGTAAGTAGAGCTATTAAACACTGAGTCGTGAACAAGAAGATTCACAACCTTCAATCATATGATTTATAGTCCTGTACGTAGGATCAAAATACCTCCTCATTGAAATTATCCAAAATAAGTTATATCATTATTTTTTTCATTCAATTGTGTGATATATATATAATATCTTTACTTTTTCCACATACAACATGGCAACGACCGCACTACGCCCCGTGTTAGTCCATGTTACTAATTATGAAGGTGCTTCAACAGTATATTACTAGCTCTGATGGATTTCACCACTATTCCAACCAAGTAGAGAGACTCCCCGCTCAGACAGCATAAAGTACTTGCTTCTTTAAACAGGGACTTAAGACAACATAGTTGTTCAATGACAAATGGGGGGCAAAAGTAAAAAATACAAAGTAACAATCCTAATTTATAATGACACAATGGACAGTCTATGGCCCTTTCCTCCAATACTTCCTAAATTCTGCTTGTGGTATTGGTAAAAACCTCAGGCAGATGAACTTATGTCTAGAGGCCTGGTTATGAGTCGTACACAGCGGCGGCTCCTCAGCAATGGCGGAGGAGCGTCACACCCCTGCCTGGTTCAGCGCCAGCAAATTAAAAATAAAACAGTGTTCTAGCATTGTTTTATTTTTCATTGCCAGCTCTGAGCCAGTGCTGTAGGGAGGGGTGGGGCAGAGGCATGGGTGGGGGAAGAAGAGTGCAATGCGCACTCCCTAAGTGCGCATATGTGTTTTGGCCAGCCGTCTCAGGCCGACCAAAAGACACATGCGCACTTAAGTTTCTCCAGCCTGGCCTCATTGAGCAGCTAGGCTGGACAAAACCCCACAGACTCCCTGACCTGAGCGGAGCGGAGCAGCTTTTCAGCCAGCTCGGCCAATCCCTGCACTGCTCTGCGGCATGGTGATTGGATGGGAGTCTGGCCCAAGGGCTGCTGCGATCAGGAAGAGGAGAGGAAGTGTGACGCGACACGGGAGGTGGCCGGCGGCTTCAGGTAAGTTTAAAAAAAAATTATTAATATATTATTACTGCCCCCATGCAATGCAACCCCTCCTGCATTCCCTCCAACCGCCCACCACCCATTGTTTGTGGTGGCCGCCACTGGTTGTACAGCACCGGCAGAGTGCAAATTGTGCACCCACTATTACTGGTACTGTGCTGTAACACTCTGCCAGTGCTTTACAATTATGGGTTGGATCGCTCGGAGTATTCCTTATGGTGATGTTTTTCGCAAGATTTGGGGCATCACAGGGTCTTTGCCTGCAATGGGAGGAGGTGAGGAAAGCCATTTTGTCAGGATCTAGGCCCGATGGCATTACGGGCAATTTATCTGAATCAGAGGTGGATCTGTGGACCCCCTTGCTTAAGCAGCAGTTTAATGCTGCTGCCAGAAGGAGGCTCCCTTTTAGCTGGAAATGCTCCGTTATCATCCCGATTTTCAAGAAGGGTAGCAGGGCTTACCCCGCCTGTTAACACTCCATTTCGCTGGTGGACAGCAAGGTTAAGGTGTTGGGTAGGGTCCTGCTGGACCGCTTGTCTACATGGGCGACCAACACGAACATCCTCTCTGAAGCCCAGTATGGGTTTATGGCCGGACGCATCACCGTGGCTCAGACGCTGAACCTTTTCATGTTGACTGCTAAATACACCAGGACGAGGGAGGTTGCAGTCCATTTTGCCTTCATGGACCTAAGCTCAGCCTTTGACCGAGTCAACAGAGCTAAGCTCTGGGCTGCGCTCTGATCCATGGTGGTCGAACTGGCCCTGCTCTCCTTTTTAAATGCTCTACATGATGGGCTTTCCTCATCGGTTAGATATAGTCTAGAGGGGGAACGTGCAATGCCTGTGGAGCTGAAAAGAGGGTACACCAGGGTGACATCTTGGACTCCTTTCTCTTCGCTCTTTACATAATAGTCTGGACACAGCCCTTCTGGATACAGGAGTTGATGTCCCGACGGTAGGCGGTCGTCGTCTGCCTGTTCTTTTATATGCGTACAGCGCCGTCCTCATGTCTCAAACAGCTAAGGGTCTGCAGCGGCTGTTATATCTTTTTGGCATTTACAAGGATGAGCTCAATCTTACTACTAATTACCTTAAATCCCACGTTATGGTGGTGGGCCCCAGGAACACTAGATCCAAAAGTTGCGTGGTCAAGGGTCACCCCATTTCCAGGGTTGAGCGCTTTCTGTATTTAGGGATCTTTTTGGATTCCAGATTTTCTTGACAACCCTTGTTGAAGAAAAATACCATGAGGTTTAAAGCTGCAATTAATGGAGTTGGTCTTTTGGCAAGTCGCTTGGGTCATACCAATGTAGAGGCGATGCTTAAAGTTTTTAAGGCCAAGTTTCTTGTTAGCGAGCTATGGCTGTGAAATTTAGGGTTACATGTCTTGCCCTCAGCTTCAGGTCACAGAAAACGCTTTTTTGAGATATCTTCTCAAAGTATCAGTGAGTACCCACTCTGACATGCTTCATGAGGAAGTGGGATCAGGGTATATAACTGACTTGATTGCCCCTCTTCCCCTGTTATTTTGGTTGTCAGTTTGGTTGAACGAGGATTTGTATCTTTTTTTTTTTTTTTAAACAATTTTTATTTTTTACACACTAACCAAAGACCGGTACATACAATATACAGTTACTGTGAGAAATGCCCATTTGAATGTAGACATGCCTTTCACATAATGCCATTCACCCCCAGAGGATTTGTATCTTAATAGGGTTGTCATTCATGACTGTATGGCTCTGGACGATGTGCTGAGCATTCCATGGTTAGCTTATGTCAGGAGAACTTTTAATTCTGTGGGCCGTCTTGAGTTGTTTACTGATCCGGAAGGTATAGTTAGGAGGGATATTCCATGGCCTAAATAGGCATTTTATGAAAGAGTGGCTGTGAAACGCGAGGCAGTTGCGCTTCTCAAACGCTCCATGCGTAATTTTAACATGGTGAAAACTGTACTTGGAATGGAGCCCTATTTGTCGCTGGAGATGTCTAATTATCAAAGACGGCTCCTGACATATTTTAGCTTTACATTTTTTTATCAACTTCTGTTACCTAAGGGGTCCTGGTGCGAAGTCTCAGACCCTCCGCCTTGCCACTGTGATGATGTTTCTCTCCCTGACTCTCCATATTGTCATGTATGCCCTAGAGTTAACCATCTGCGGTTTAAATTTATCTGCCCACTCCGCTTGCTAATGATTTTCAATCAAGTTAGGCCAGCTTATCTCTTTCTGCAAATGTGAAAATCACCTACCATTTGTGTTTTATCTGACTCATTTATTTATCTGGGGTTATTAATGGGAGATGATTGTTATTATCTCTTCTCCTTTTTTAAACAAGTGGGCATTTTCCTTTTAAGCTGGGTTTATGCTGTGGTCTTTTTAGACGGTCATTGAAGCTCTGTTGTTTCCTTTATTTATTTATTTATTATTTGTAATGGATGTATGCTAGTGCTAATGATTCCCACATGTATTTTATGCATTTTCTATGTGCACTTTTGTGATTTCATGGAAAATCTAAGAAAGTTTTTTTTAACATTTATTTTATGGCAAGAAGTTTAACGCACCCCTTTCCCACCTTTTGTGAGTGATGGAGGTGGAGTAAGGGGGTTTGGGAGAATAAGGCAAGTAGGGGGGAAGGTGGTCTAGCAGATGGTTTCATTGCATGATCCCCCTTTGGCGTGGAAAGAGGTTGGGGTGGGAGCAGAGGCCTGGTTTCTGATGCAGTCAAAGGTCAAAACAATTTTTAATAGCTGGTATTTTTGCTAAAAAACAGGCCAGTAGTGATCAGGCAGAGTGAAATTCCACACAGGAGTTCTGCTCTGCCAACTTGTAATGAGTACCACAAACCGGGGTCAACCTAATAACCCCAAGAACCAAGTACTATCAATATATCAAAGAAGTGGTTAGCTCAGGGAAACTTAGAGAAAAAAAATACCAAGATAGGCAAGCCAAAATATAATGGATACTATAGATAAGTAAGCAATTACACACAACAGTTGTTGAACAATAAGTATTTAAATGCAATTCATAATAAAATACAATGATAAAGTGACGGAGCAGTGAAAAATCAGTAAAATTCAGATGCAATCAAGGATCACATAAAATTAGGGATAATAGTCTCCACATAAGCACTAATGAATGCAAAAGTCAATAAACTGAAAATATTCTTTTTTTTAATAACTATTTTTATTTTATTTTTAAACAATAACCAGCACAGGAGCAATGAAGTCTTATATGCAACAAGTTTGACATCATTTCTGATAGGTACAAGGTTCATGAATTCAGAGGTTACACCACAATAAATTCTCGACTGGTCTCCCTCCCTCCCTCCCCACTCCCTTCAGGTGAGGCACGACCCACACCCGGCATATTATCCTAGGAAACAAAATTATCAACCAACAAGTTATGGGTCTGGTATACAGGGGCTTACATTGTTCATTTCAGTCCCGCTCATCTCTAGGTTATAGTATTGTAACCATGGCTGCCAGATTTTCCTGAACTTTTTAGGGCACCCTCTAGTAGCGTATTTGGTTTTCTCTGCCCCCATATATAGGTCCATGCTGGCACGCCACTCCGTCATAGTAGGCAACTCTGCTTTTCCCCAGTATTTGGCAACGTCCCGCTTTGCAACTATGAGTCCCAGATTACTCAATAAGAGTTTGTGTCTGGGAATATCAATATCTGTGGGAATGCCCACGAGAACATATTTTGGACCCATAGGGATCAGTGCTCCCAAGATTTCACTTAATTCCTTAGTTATTCGTGACCAATATTTCTGTATTTGTTGGCAGTCCCAGAGGGTGTGTATGTAGGTGCCTTGTATCATTTTGCAGCACAGACAATTAGGTGTTTCTGCCCTGCCTATTGTGTGGAGTCGCGCTCTATCATAATATACCCTGTGTAGTATTTTAAACTGTATTAATCTTAGACGAAGCTTGATTGCCACTTCCTGTGGGTGCATCAGCGCCGCTTCCCAATCTATGTCCTCAAGTGCGCCTGTGGTTTCCTCCCATTTACACCTAAGAGCCATTAATCTATCGGGGATATTGTTTATCAGGGTTTTGTAGGTCCAGGAGACTGCCTTTGAGGGTATCTCTTCTTGTAGTAGTCTCCCTTCTAATGGTGCATATTCAGGAATGTCCGTTATGTCTGGTTTTTGTGCCCTCCAAGCGTGCTGTAGCTGTAGGTATTTATATTGCTGTTTATTTGACAGTTGATATTCAGCTTGGAGGTCTGTGAACGTTATTAAATCCCCCTTTTTAAGTATGTATGCTAGTACCTTGATCCCAACCATGTCCCATCCCTTAAAGCCCCGCAGTTTCGCCAGCTCTGGCAGCCTCCGACCCTCCCATAGCGGTGTCGCTCTGGTTAGTTTCTTATCCCAGTGCATCTGTCTTTCGGCTCCCTTCCATGCTTCGATCGCCGTCTGCGTGGCGGGTAGTAGGTCTCGTACCCCAGCGCCCCCATATAGGTAATGGAGATAGGAGGATTTCCGCAACTGGAGCCTCTCGAGGGCATATGTGGAGTGGTCTCCTGGAGCATGGCACCATTCGTTAATGACTATTAGATGTGCCGCTCGATAATAAGCTTGGATGTCCGGCAAGGCAATTCCCCCGTTATATTGGCTGCGTTGTAGTGTTTGCAACGCCACCCTGGGAGGGCCTCCATCCCATAGGAGTGTACGCAATTCGCTGTTAATTGTCCTAAAGATACATTCCGGGATTTTATTTTGGAGTATGTACAATAGTTTAGGTAGTGTTACCATTTTGTACATGGCTGCTCTACCTAGTAGTGTCAGGGGTAGCCGCCTCCACCTATCCACATCTACATCTCCTGCCTTGTTAAATTAAAAGTTACAACTTTTTAAAACAGATAAATAAGTAAATAAATAAATACATAAATAAATAAATACACAGACAATCATAGATATACGGGAATTTAGCGTCATGGCGCCTGAATCACACGTCCTGATCGGGTCACTGGAAACTGGGAACTGGCAGTCGAAGTGTCAGTGATCTGCACAGGTGACGTGGAATTATCAGCAGACACAGAGTCATCAACAGTCTGTCGAGACCCAGTCTCTACAATGACATCAATGTTTGGTGAGTGATAGGCCACATGTTGAAAATGAGAGGAATCTCTTGTAAGGGACTTCCCAGGATGCTGAGCAGTCATTATGTGTTCTTTGGTGTTAGTGATGGTAAAGAGTTCAGCCTCAAAAGGAGCATCATTCTTTCTTTTTCATTGTAGTCTGACAAGCACTTGATCTCCTCTTGTAAAGGTGACATCTTTTACATGATGCCATCTGTCAGCAAATTTTTCATCTTCTGTTTGCGACCTAGAGGCCCGATTCACAAAGGCAATCTGAAACAAAAGTCTAACTTTACGACTTTTGGTATTCACAAGTGTCATTTACGAGTTGTATCTTTACATCCGCAGTAGGGCTGGAATCTTCGGCTGGGGCCGTACTCTCCACACCCGGGCCGTACTCTCTGGCTCAGGCCATACTCTCTGGCTCGGGCCGGATGAAGTGTAATCAATGGGCCGAAATTGAATTTTTACAAAAAGGCACATTGGGAAAGTGTGATAAATGGTAGAGGAGGTCATGAAAATCAGTTTGGGCAGGGAAAAGGGTTTGGCCGGACACTTTGGCCGGACACTACATCATATCCCAGAAAAGTTTGCTCCTTTGCATCAAGGTACATGCAGTCCACAATTTGCGTTCCCCTCAGTGCTGACTGTAGTGTCAACACTAAGGGGACTACAGAATAATGTTTGCTGTGGCTTTCATCTAATATTTATTTTTAAAACATTGCAATATTTGTGACGTTTTCAAGGTTAACAAAGTATCTAAAAGCAAGCAGTGGAAAGCCAATAGGTCTGGCCTTGGCAGGTGTGCCATGGATGTTTACATTTGTATTTATTTTTTAGATAAATGCGTAGCTCCTTATCAGGGGCTTCAGGGCACAACCCTGCTTCCTGTGAGGCAACACTTACTGCCCTTTGCCACAACTGCTAATTATTTAAATGACTAGTGTTCATGAAAACATGATTTTTGTGTTTTCATGAGCGCTACCAGTGCGCAGGTCAATCTTTCCAACCTCATCTCCTGGCTCCTGATGACAGAAGAAGGAAGGGGGAGACTGAAGGGACTGAGGCATAATCCAGCTATAGAATGCAGTTTAGAAACACAGAACTCTGTAGGTGGATGTCTGCACTTGCATATTTGAAGTTCGTAGTTCAACTATGATCCCTTCCCAACAGCACAATCCATTTTATTTAGCAGACTTAGGGCCCGATTCTGATGCGGGTTGGAAAAGCTTCCCGACCGAGGGCCTGATTCTGATGCGGTTAGGAAGGCCTCCTAACGGCATTTGCTCCTTCCAAATCGGATCGGGAACGTGTCTTCCCGACCGAGGGCCCAATTCTGATGCGGTTAGGAACAAAGGTTCCCATTGAAGTCAATGGGAGTTCAACCAAATCGTATCTGGAAGCATCCGGATGCATCCTACTCCGCCGGTCGGACTTTCCCGATCCGAGTGGGTCGGACACCATTTCCCAACCGATTCGGTCGGGAAGCTTTTCCAACCCGCATCAGAATCGGCCCCTTACTGTGCATGCCTCAGGCAGCACATTATCTATGCTAGAATGTGGCTGTTGGAGCTCACATCAGTGCATCCCTGAGGCAAATGAGAAGCCACACAGAGCAGCAGGCAGGATCCCTAGCACTGTTCCAGCTTGTTATAGGGCTGTGCTTTCTGCCCTGAAGACTGAGGTGGGACTTCCCCTTTTCAAACATGGCCTTGCTGCTCTGTCTGGCTCCTCATTTAGAATCATGGTTTGCTGGTTCCAGCATCCAGTGCCGGATTCCTGCTCTGCTGCTGCATTGAGTCTCTGAGTTGCCAGCAAAGCAGCAAAGGAAGCAAGGTAAGTTAAAAAATGTTTCTACATGCAAGTGTGTTTATGTGAATTTCTTTATGACTTTGTGAGTGACTGAGAGTGAATGAGATTGAGTAAAAGTGTTTGTGTGAATGTGTTTGAGATTGTCAATGAGATTGAAAGTGAGTGGGAATCTGAGTTTGAGAGAGTGAATCAATAAGTGAAAGTGAGTGCAAGGGACTGAGTAAAGTAGTGTGAGTGTGTTAGAAGGAGAGAGTGAATGGACATTGTGAGAGGGAGTGAAACTGAGTAAGGGGTGCAGCTATCAATGCTGCAGCAGATGCAGCTGCACCAGTGCCAGGAGTCAGTGAGTGTGAAAGGGTGAGTGTGTGTTTGAAAGTCAGAGTGAGAACCAGTGAGTATGAGTACATTTGTGTTTGAGTAACAGTGAGTGGGAGAGGGTATGAGTAAGTGAGGGGTGAGAGAGTGAATTTGAGAGAGAGTGAGTGTGAGTGAGAGTGAGAGAATGTGAATGAGTAAGAGTGTGTTTTCTTTAGTGTTTTAGGATTGTGAGTCTGCTGCTGGTCATGGCATACTCAATATATATTTTTTTAATTTATTTTAACAAGTTTTATATAACGCTGGCTAGACCCGGAGGTATCGGAGCGCTTTACATGAGGATCAGTGACTTACAAGTTACAAATTACCATACGTTACAAGAGCAAAGTCAGACATAAGAAAAAAAGAAGCAATGTTAAGGTCGTAAGTCAGAGGGAGGGGACACAGCAGGGATACGGGGTGCACAATGCACAATGTCCGGCTGGGTAGGTGATGGCTGAGGGGGTAAACCAGGGCCGATCTCCTCTATAGCTGTCTAGGCAGCTCCACCGGGCATCAGCCATATTGCTCGGTCTCCGAGCACAGTTCCTTTTTAAAAGTCTCGCAGCGCTGCCCCTAGGTCATCTCTGGTAAGCGCCATTTGAGTAGATTGCTCCCCTTCGTCGTGTGACGGGCCGTCCTCAGCTGACGCGAAGTAGTTGGCAACCTTGTTGGATACTTTGTGGTGGCTTGCAGAGGCAGAGCAGGCAGAGCCTTGCTGGTGGGTTGCAGTGTTCTTGGTGGCAAAGCTACCAGGAACCATATATGCAGGCACCATTATGAAGTCTGGCATTGCAAAAGCTAGGTCTGCTAAACGATGGTGGAAATTGTGTGGGCTTCCCTTGATAGCAGCAGAGCAATAGTGAGGACCGCTTATGCAAGGGGAGTAAGAACTACTGCAACACAAATTGGACGATGTAATTATTGTAGGGGCACCCAAAGTAACATGCTGCCACTGACATATTGGGAGAGAAATGGTAAACCAGCAGGACCTGACAACATTCCTCCAGAGGCACTGAAGGCAGACATTGAAACATCTGTAGACATGCTCTATGCCATGTTTGGAAGGATCTGGGAAGAGAAAAAGATGTCATCAGACTGAAAGGAGGGTTATTTCATGAAGAGCCCCAAGAAAGGTGACCTGAATACCTGCGCAAACCACAGAGTGATAACTCTTCTATCAACTCCAGGCAAAGTGTTCAAGAGAGTAATTCTGAACAGAATGAAGAAACAAGTCGACGCTTGGTTGTGAGACCAGCAAGCTGACTTCCGCAAAGATAGATCCTGCACAGATCAGATTGCAACACTGCGCATCATCATTGAGCAGTTGATGGAATGGAACTTCCCCCTCTACAGAGACCCTTTGGAAACTCCTCCACCAATATGGTGTGCCAGGTAAACTCATAAGGAACTCTTACGAGGCAATAACCTGCAAGATAGTCCATGGGGGGAAACTCACAGAAGCCTTCCAAGTGAGGACTGTAGTCTGCCAGGGTTGTTTGCTCTCACCATTTCTCTTCCTGCTGGCCATAGACTGGATCATGAAGACATCCACAGCAAGGAGAAAAAATGGGATCCAGTGGACACTTTGGACACTGCTTGATGACCTGAATTTTGCTGACAACCTGTGCCTATTCTCCCATACCCATCTGCCTATGCAAGAGAAGAATGACAATGTGGGAGCCGCATCAGCACAACTTGGCCTCAACATCCACAGGGTAAAACCAAGATCCTGAAGGCTAACACAGCCAGCACAACTACAGTCAGTCAGTCAAATAATCTTTATTCAGCTCACTTGCAGCCATAAAAGAGTACATCAAAAAATTTTAAAAACATTTAGAATATAGTACAGACAATATATAATAGACTTCATAACAATAGAGATTCATAATCAGAAATGTAACAGTGATAATTAAATTAATGTTTCAACAAATAGTAGCATAGCACTAATTAGCAAGAATAAAAGTATCGAACAGCCATAGATCAACCATCAAACAACATATATTGATCTTTAAACACCCCTATGTCCCTAAAAACCATAATATTCAAAAACAATTCATTAAAAATCAGATTACAATTTAAAAAAAACATTTCCCAGCCAAATTCCATAGGCAGACAGCTGTGGAAATATATCTGTAAACCATTAAACATGTATATTTGTCATTTAAAAGCTGGAGGTGGTATAGGGCCGGCCGCCACTTCCTGATATTGAAGAATTTTAATAGGGGGATAATAAAATCCCGCCTCGGCTTACTATAGAGTTGACAAAAAAACTGGAAATGCAGCGTATTCTGTACTGATTTGGAGTCACACAGGCATAGATCCAGTTTAGCATCACAGTAAGCTTTGCGAGGATAGGAAACCAAGAAGTGCCCAATGCTAAACCTGAATCAGATAAGATAAAACATTTTTGCATGACAAAAATAAAAAGAGAGATAGGGCTGGACACTTGGGGAGCGTACTAGAGGCAAATATTCAGAAACTCTTTTTCCCCTATCTCCAGGCGCTCACTAGACAACTTTAGAAAAGATAAAAAGTCCTTTTTCAGCTGGATTTTTGGGATCTTTACAATGCGCTCTGGGTTGTAAAAACAATCCACCATCCCCACTGTCTCCAACTGCCTTTTTATATAGTTAAACCACAGTATCTTCTGCATGTAATCGAGTTTAAAACAGTCCAATATAATTGCACGATTAAGGGCCGGCTCATCTTTTGCACAAACTGAATGCCATAATAAAATTGGCGCAATTTGTATACGATGGGTGTAAGGGAGTCAAGCCAAGTTCGTTATGACAAAAGATAATGGGGAGACTACTTGGAACTGTTAATAAGCGTCTCAAAAAATTATTCTCACCTGCCTGATGACGAGCCGGGTTGCAAAAGCCCCACACTCCAGCCCCAACTGCAGTAATTTTTGCAGGCCTTTCACTGGAAAAGGTGGAGGCATTTACCTACGAGTGCAGTGTCTTATACAAGCAGAGCGGCACAGGCACGCACGTCAAATCAAGAATCTGCAAAGCAAGGGCTGCCTTCATTCAGCTAAAGAAGATCTGGACCTAACGCTGCAAACCAAGATCAGGCTTTTTAAGACCAACTTAAAATTGGTCCTTCTTTATGGAGCAGAAACTTGGAGGACAACACTGATCACCACCAAAAAAGTCCAGACCGTCATCAACACCTGTCTTAGGAAAATCCTCCACACTGTCTGGCTGAACAGCATCAGCAACAAGGACCTATGACAGCAGACTTTTCAACTCCCTGCTCATGAAAAAATCATGAAAAGACGCTGGGGCTGGATAGGTCACACCACCTGGCGCAGAGGCCTCGAGGCTGACTGCAAGGTGATGGATTACACCTGAAATCAGATTAAAAGAATAGCTCAGAACAGAGACGGCTGGAGAGTCCTGGTTGATGGCCTATACCCCAGGAGGGGTAATAGGCATGTGTAAGTAAGCAGTAACATTTTTCATGGGTGGTGAACATGATGAAAATCACAGGAGGGGTGTTTCCTGTCATGAACGGCTTCTAACAACTTGGGGTGATAAATGGACTTTTTTCAGACTACAAAATAGCAATTTTTTAATGACAGACTATATGATTAATGTATTGGTAAACATCGCATTTGAAAGGAAGGGTTTTGAACATGAAATAAGGGAAATGCAAATTTAAAGATGTTAATTTGGATGCATTACAGTAGCTACCGGGTTCGGGTTGGGTAACTAGAATGAGTGAGATAACGGCCAAGGGCATTCTGGGACAGGTAGTATTAGAAAATCACAGTAGGAATGAAGGCTATCGGGTAAGATATGGAATCCGTTTCGCAGTTTGGATATAGCTTTCACGCACGTGTCAGACCGTTATCTGCTAATTGAGAGGGGAGATATAAGGTGGAGTGAACGCACAGCAGTTAAAGCAGCTTTTGGTATGACTGATGAAATGGCTTCGGCACAGCAGGAAAATGGCGTGGCGTGATGGAATGTTTTATCTTTGCGGATATGATGTGAACTTGGGAGTCCGGGTTTTTAATAAACAACACATATCACTGTAAACTTAGTGAGGAGTTGGAGTATAGGGGATTATGTAGCAGGTGGAGTGGTAATATATGGGAAAGAGGGTATTGAGTGAAGCAGGGTATGGTGGTTTCTGAACTAGAGTTGTCCGGGGGTTGGAAAAGGCTCAGTAAGGTATGATTGTTGGAAAGGGAAGGTAATGAATGACCTTTCAAGACTGTATTCGTGCAGGCGATGTTTTCACAGTGAATGTATGTAATTTAAGTTTTATATTGAATTTAGGAATACAACATGTATACTGATGGCGGTGTCATTGAATTTTTGCATAGCAGATACCCCTGACGAAGGGAAATTAATCCCGAAATGCATTGGGTGACGCAAATAAAGTCGTGATATGCGGAAACACGTATTCCTCCTGTGTTTGTGTTAACACCAGCACATGCAGATGAATGAGTAAAATAAATTGAAGAAGAAAAATGTTAAACGATAAAAGATTAAGTCATAAAATAAGGAGTAAAAAGAGGTGAAATTGAAAATTTATTTATTGGATTCATACAATCCAGGATTGGGCTGTGCAGCCGGATTGGTTCCATAGAGTGGTTCCATCGTGTTTGGTCTTGTTAAGTAAGCAGTAACGGCTGCTACCGGATGGGGGTGGTGGGCGGGGGGGTTAATTAATAAATTAAAAAACACTTACCTTAGAAAGGTCGGCTGGCCGCCGCCTCCCCTGCATCCTCTTCCTTCTTCCTCTTCAGTCCAGCCTGCAGCAGGAGGCACCCGGCACACAGGCTTGCCTGAGCCAATCATAACGCTGCAATGCAGCATTGTGTTTGGTCTGAGTGCCGTGGATCGGTGCTCTGACTCAAACAGGGAGCCTTGTGCATGTTCCTGACCAGGCTGTGTAATGCAGTCTGGTAGGAATGTGCAAAGTGCGCATGAACTGTTTGCGCACTTTGGGAGTGCAAACCACTCCTCCCCTGGCCAGCCCCGCCCCTCACTGCACACAGGCTGAATGCAATAGGAAAAATAACATGACAATGACGATACTTTATTGTCATTTTATTTTTCCTTTTTGCGCAGTGGGGCAATGCTCCTCCGCCTTAGCGGAGGAGTCACCACTGTAAGTAAGTAAGTAAGCAAGTACTGGCTTATTGGAGATAATTCTTGGCATAAGGAAGGGCACCAATGGCAAAATGCAGGCCCATACATACAAGAAGTAATTCTTGGCAGGGGCCCCTGTGGAAAAAGACTGGTATTTACATGCCGGAGAAAATTATTGGCACGGGTGCACCCGTAGCAAAATGTTGGTGCTGAGTCAATGGAGGTAATTCTTTGCATTAAGGAGGGCGCCCATAGTGTGATGCAGACCCCTAATTAATGCAATTATACTTGACATAAGTGATACCTATGGCAAGATTCTGGTGCTGGCATACTAGAGGTCATTTTTTTGCCTCAGAAAGGGCAGCCATGGCAATTGGGGCTGAAGAGGCGGACTGGGGGAAGCAAACCATGATAAAGTGTTGGCTTTTAAACATGAGGTAATTTTGACACACAGCCACCCATAGTATATTGGCAGTATCAGTGGCAAAATTCTGGTACTGGAATATTAGATATAATTCTTGGCAAAAGGAAGACAAATTTTGAAAAAAATCACCAACCCCCACTGATGGACAACCCTAAAAATGAGCAAAGTTAGTGAGTTTCAGCTCCACCAATTCGGAACTCCTCTAATAAAAATAATCAAACAAACCTCAAACGTGGAATTGAGCAACCAAGTGGGGCTATTTTATGTTTGCTGTTTGACATCAAGTTCATCTGTTAGCACTTTTGGAAAGTACTGATTGAAAGCACATGGAAAACATTTTAGCCAAAAGTCTCATTTGCACATTCTACACGTACTTGAACACGTCCGCTTGTGAAACAATTTTCAAGTAGTATGTGAATTATTTTTGCCCGTGTTTTCAAAGAAACGTGTAAAATATTCCCTTCGCTGACATTTTAAATGCACGCGTGTACCATTGAACGTACAGCTTAGAAGTAAACACATTTACGACGTGTTTTAAACTACCTCCAATGACATTATATTTGACATTTTGTTGGGTCAATGATTCATCTCTTTAATGTTTATTAGTGCATTTGCTGCAGTCTATTTTTCGGATCTCCTTTCGCTGGCATTCTCAACATCAAGCTTGTTTCCCCAGCACCAGCTCAGTTTCAGACTTCGCTTCTCGCCTCCAGCAGAAAAGGTACTTTTGACTGTCAGTGTTTGCCAGCAGTCTTATCCTTGGTTTCGACACGTGGAAGCATGTAGCGAAAGAGTTTCGAGACTTTTCCAGGCGCTTGTGTTAGACTACCTAATGCATCTTCTGAAAACTGTCCAAAACCTAATGTATTCCTTATTTACAACAAAAGAAAACTCGCTGCCTGTTTCCCGGGACTTTTTATTCTGTGAGCTTGAAACTCAAACAAATTGAAATGTTCTAAATATTCAATACAATGAATCAATGGTGTGACTTTTACAGGCTTGCGTGGAGCAAGCTCTGCATTGTGTGAAAATATTATAATGTATGCAAGATGGCTGTTCCCACGCAGAACCATTACAAGTCCAACACAATGGTATGATATGTCACGCAGTGTAGTGCAATGGTTCAATTGCACTAGCAACCTAAGCA
Source organism: Calotriton arnoldi (assembly GCA_963921515.1). Lineage (NCBI taxonomy): Eukaryota > Metazoa > Chordata > Amphibia > Caudata > Salamandridae > Calotriton > Calotriton arnoldi. Next base: position 4,373 of record CAWUFW010020617.1, on the reverse strand, counting down.
TGCTCCTACCAGGCGCAAAAACGGACGCAATTCCATCTGTATATAGAGGAATTAGCCTCAACATGTGTTGGGATTCTGATCTGTACATAGTTGCCATGGGTGCACCTGTATAATGTCATCTGGCAGCATGAGGTAATAAAGTTCTGGAATGGAATGGAGTGGCCGGAAAAAAGTCCAGTAAGAGAAGATCTGATGGAGGCGAAGGGTACTGTGCTGTTATGAATAAATCTTCTTCATGAAATCAATTTTACTGGTCTTGAAGTGAATTTAACAAGTGGTGACAAGCTGGAGGAACACTTGTTGCCCTTATACAGCACAGGTGCAGTGTTATCTCCTACAGAACCCATGCATTCCTAATCGCTTGGATGTTTATATTGGAAAGGATAGTGATTGCTAAGTACCTTGGACTTTGGTACCAGCGTTGTGGTAATGTACTGACTTTTATCTAACTCCTTGGCTATACCCTGCTGGGCTCAATATTCATTGGACACTAAGGGGCTCATTACGATGTCGGACGGAAAGCCTCTGCCCGACAGTCGGAATCTCCTCGACCTTGTCTGAACCCTTCCGACCGACTCGTCGGTTTACAATCCGCCCGATCGATTATGATGTTCGTGGTCTGAAAGTAAACCATGCGGTCATTGCAAATCGGTTCCGACTGGCTCTCGGAGTATTCGTGTTGGTCGGTCCCGTATCCTGCACCTCTATGGACAGCGTTTCCGACCTCGCGATTATGATGTCGATTTCCAACAGCCTTTCCGAGTCGGCCCGTTGAATACGAAAAGGCTCTGTGAAAGTAACTTTGGGGGCACTTGGCAGGGCCCCCTTGGCCCCGCGGCCTATGGTTGATGGCTGAGGGGGTACGTAAGTTACCCCCTTGTAAAACCCTGCACTGTTTGGCAGGCTCCCTGGGGTGCCTGCGACAGGGTGCAGGGTTTTCCGAAACACCCCATTTCCCCATAGGAGCCTGTGTTACGGCCGGTTGTCGGGTGAAACTCGAGCTCCCATAGGGAACAATGGGACTCCGACCGAACAGTGTTCTGCCGCATCGTAGTCAGTCGGGTGGAACCACAGACCGCGAGACGGTCAGTCCCGATTCTGAGTCGGTGTAGGGGAAAGGCTTTCCCCCGACATCGTAATGAGGCACTAAGTCTCATATCTTATCTTACAAAAAAAAACGACATCTCTAGAACTACTGTTTGCTAATTCAAATGTTGTTGTTTAAGCCCATTCAAGAATTATGGCCTACCGGATTCACCAGAGCGAGGGTGTGGCACAGAATAAATACCTTGGGGGCAGCCCGTGTGGCTGCACGAGCGAGTCAGCAGTGCGAGGCTGTGGCGCTTGATTGTTGAGTTCCCAGTAAGTAGCCTGCATGTCAGCACAAGCGCTCGGTCAATGTGCTTGGGATCGCTGTACGAGTGTTATCATCCTTGCCGGTCCTCGCTAGTCTTCTGCGTTCAATGCGCTTGCGCTGTGTTTTGATTTATGGTGATCTGACAAGCTCTACGAACGACTGAAAACGTCACTAAAGTTTTTGGTGGCCATTTTTCTTTGGGAAAGTTGGTGTTTTCATCAAGTGCAGTTAATGTCAATTCAGTGATTTGCACACTATTGATCCAGCAGAAGTGGTGTAAAATTATGGGTACAAATGTAATTTACCCACCACACCATAAACTCAAATCTCCATAATATAATTCGCAACAACACAGAGTTTGGGTCCATAGAAACTTTATTTCCACTTACAAATCATAAGGTCCTCCGAAAGATATTTGTAAGAGCTAATAGGGACTCCGATAATTAGAGACTGTAAGCCATTCCTTCATGAGGACCTGTAATGAAGAAATGCCTATCTAACAACAAAAATCAATATCCATAACTTGACAATAATATTCAACAATAAGTAAACACACTTAGGGGCCGATTCCGATTCCGGCCGGAAAACGTACCGACCGAGTAGGAGCCGGAATACATTCCGACCGACACGTACCGGTGCAGCCCGACCCGCCAAGTACGATGAAAAGCGGGCAAAACCCGACCGACTCGTACGGAACACAAGCCGAACGACCGAGCCGCGCGGAAAACAGCAATCCGGCCGGAAAAACACGCGATTCGAACCGACCGACTCGCCCCCGGAACAATACCGAACGAGACGTACCCGCGGACTCCCACCCGCCAAGTACGATGCAAGGCGTGGAAAACACGACCGAGTCGCACGGAGGACAAGCCGTACGACCGACACGCATACAAAACTGCGAGGCGAAGCAACCCAAAACACCGCGACCGACGCGTATGCAGCATAGAAAACAGCACAAACACAGCGTGAACGAAACGGATAAGCCCGTACGAGACAACTGCAGGGTCTGACTCGGTCACAAGAACGTCTCCTACATGCACGAAAAGTACAAAGGGAAAATACACAAAAAAGGCCAAACAAGCAATTACAAAGCCAATAAATACTGGGGGAGGGGCAGGGAACAAAGACACACCCACAACTCCACCTATATAAAGGACACAAATCCCTACCATGATCCTTTGCAAATTCAAATTACCTGCCAGCACTCAACAGACAGCAACCACACACCCACAGCTCATCCATCACACAAGCCACACACCATCAGCACCACAACAAATAGAAACCTCACATACACCTAGCAAAACACACACTCACACACCTACACCTGCACACCAACACACACATCACTCACCATCACCACCCATCACCATGCCCCCAAAGAAGAATCATAAGTTCCTAGATAGTGAATTGGAAGTCCTGGTAGATGAGATCCTCAGGAGTAGAGCCACAGCTCTTTGGTACATTGGTCCAACAGACACCCATGTCACAGAAAACAAAGATGTGGGAGAGGATCGTCGACAGGGTGAACGCACAATCACCATGTTTGCGCACAAAGACAGACATCCAGAACAGGTGGTATGACGTGCGCAGGAGGGTCAAGGAGCTGTTGAAGAGGGACTACCTCTTGAGCCAACACACCGGCAGTGGCCCTCCTGCCAAGCCAGTATACCTCAGGCCCTGGGAGGAGAAGGTGCGGGCCATCCTACCACCAGTGAGCGTCTATGGACTAGAAAACATCCCAGAGCCTGGTGAGTACACAACAAATGTACACAATATTCTGCGACTACACACACACATCACTGTCAAGGGGAGAGTCAAACCATGCACTCTTAGCAAATACACAGCAACCAGAACAGAATCATCCCAAAATGTATATGTCACTCAGAGAAACACAACACATGCCATCTCAAAGTGACATTTAACTGTGTCATCACATGTACAAACACAACTACAACTACAGCTAGGCAGTGGCACAAATATAACTGACAAACACATCCAGACAAGTAGCCACCGCTACAACACCACCACACAGTGAATCCCACTGAAAGAAAGGAAATATGTGTATGCTGGGCAAGTCAGTGTAGCCAATAGCATCATGGGAGTTGTAGGCACAGATATTGGTCACCCCCACAACTGTCCCATCAACATCACCATGAACCATGCGCACATCACAGGGAGTGGAAAAGGACTCACAAGATGGCTGACACTGGCTACTGCTGTGGGGAGCACAAGGCCCTGCTGGCAACTGTACAACAACCAACAGCAGGACACCACTGACTGACATCCTGAAAGACAACTTTCACTCCCTGCAATGGAAGCACGTTCCATGGTGGGATATCTGGCTGGGTGGGAAGGAGGACTCACAGCACTGACCATAGTCACAAGCACCTCCCCTCACACACCCCCTCAAGACAAACTCCACATAACCCACCTGGGAGAATGCAATGCCTCACATCCTAACTGAAGATCCCACAAAGAACCACCACCCTGGGTTATGCTGTGTGAAGCACAGGGACACTCCTGGGACTTTTAGCCAAACAACTGCCAGGACAACACTCCCAGCCATCCATTCAGCACAGGCAGCCCACCCCACAGGGAAGCAGAGTCAAAAGGAAGGAAGGAAGGGCATGCTGGGAAGGGGGTGGAGGCAATAGCATGATGGGAGTTGCAGGCACAGATATTGCTCACCCTCACAATTGGCCCATCAACACCACTCTCAACCATGCTCACATCACAGGGAGTGGAAAAGGACTCACAAGATGGCTGACACTGGCTACTACTGTGGGGAGCACAAGGCCCTGCTGGCAACTGTGCAACAACCAACAGCAGGACACCACTGACTGACATCCTGAAAGACAACTTGCACTCCCTGCAAGGGAAGCACGTTCCATGGTGGGATATCTGGCTGGGTGGGAAGGAGGACTCACAGCACTGACCATAGTCACCAGCAGCTCCACCCACACACCCCTAACACAAACTACACACAACTCACCTGGGAGAAAGCATTGCCTCACAC